>CAUYON010035776.1:0-32047 GCA_963573935.1 Arctocebus calabarensis
TAATTAATTTATTCAAAAGAACTCTGTCACAAGAACTGGAAATATGAGTCACTTTATATTTCCCAGGGAACCTTTCCTTAGAATAGCCTGAGAGATTTCTGTATCTCCCTAAGCCATCAAAACTGGGGAAGCTGGCTCGGCACCTGTGGCTCAACAGGCTAAGGCTCCAGCTATGTACAACTGAGCTGGCAGGTTCGAATCCAGCCCAGGCCTGCCAAACAACAATGATGGCTGCAACCAAAAAATGGTTGGGCTTTGTAGCGGGCGCCTATAGTCTCACCTACTTGGGAGGCGGAGGCAAGAGACTGGCTTGAGCCCAGGAATTGGAGGTTGCTGTGAGCTATGATGCCACAGCACTCTCTCTAGGGTGACAAATTGAGGCTCTGTCTCAAAAAAAAAAACAAAACTGGGGAAGCTTGTGAAAGCATCCAACCCGCAGGCCACATGTGGATTATTTAAGGCCTGTTTTGTGTATTTGTGGTATTGGATATTGGGGAAATATATTTTGTTCATTTTGTTTTTGTTTTGTTTTGTTTTGTTTGGCTCATCAGCTTTCATTAGTATTTGTGTATTTAATGTGTGACCCAAGACAATAATTCTTTTTCCAATGTGTGGCAGAAAAAAATAGGTTGGACACCTCTGCTAGAGTGAACTGACCCTTGACGTTCTCTTTGAAGCAGGACCTTGACCACAAGGCAGACCCAGTGTGTCTGACTGGAGATAATAAAGCAGAAGTTGTCTCCAAACATCAGCCAACTGCCAAGTGTTTCTACAAGCTAACTTTGCCTTCATCACTTACGGATGTAAAAATTACAACCCTCAGCAGCTACAAAAAAGGAATGTTTATGTGAAAGTTAACTTATATATATACAGACACAGACACACAGGGCTCTACTATTTTGTTAACTGGGCCTTGAACAAATTACATAATTTCTCGGTCTCAATTTCTTCATCTCTAAAGTGGAACCGATGGGGGAGGGAAGGGGAGCATTTGATAAGTTCCTGCCCAGAGGGAACCACGCACAGGTATAAGGCTCGCTTCCTGGGTGAAGGGAACAATTACAGCCTGGACCCGTGGCTCACTCCTGTAATCCTAGCACTCTGGGAGGTTGAGGTAGGAGGATCACTTGAGCTCAGGAGTTCAAAACCAGCCTGAGCAAGAACGAGACCCCATCTTTACCAAAAATAGAAAAATTAGTCGGGTGTGGTGGCAGGTGTGTGTGGCCCCAGCTACTTGGGAGCCTGAGGGAGGAAAACTCCTTGAACCCAGGAGTGAGAGGTTGCTGTGAGCGAGGCTGATGCCGTGGCACTCTAGCCTGGGCAACAGAGTGAGACTCTGTCTTAAAAAAAAAAAAAAAAAAGGAAACAACTACAACCTGGACTTTGCCTTACAAACGCAAACAGTGTAACTTAATCACGTGTTCCCTCATATTAATCTGAAATTAAAAAAAAACTAACTAAAACTCTGATAAATACCTAGTGGTTGGAAACTCCAGTGTTAAATAAATATCCTGCAGCATGGGTTGGATCTGCTGGAGCGGGAAGGGTTCTGGTCTGAGAGGGCCTCCTTAAATGACTTTATAAAATATTTTATTTTTTAATTTTTTTTTATTTTATTTTACTTTTTTTTTTTTTTTTTGAGACAGAGCCTCAAGCTGTCACCCTGGATAGAGTGCTGTAGCATCCCAGCTCATAGTAACCTCCAATTCCTGGCCTCAAGCGAGTCTCCTGCCTCCGCCTCCCAAGTAGCTGGGACTACTTGGCCCACCACAATGCTCGGCTATTTTTTGGTTGCAGCCGTCATTGTTGTTTGGTGGCGCAGGCTGGATTCGAACCTGCCAGCTCAGTGTACGTGGCTGGCGCCTTAGCCCGTTGAGCCACAGGTGCCAAGCCTGACTTTTAAAAATAAAGAAGTGGTTGAAAACGACAGTGTTAAATAAATAAATAAATAAATGAAAATAAAGTGGAGATAATATTATCACACTGGAGGTGAAGATTTCAGCGTGTGAATTTTGGGGAGGCACATTTAGTCCCTAGCAAAGGATAATAATTCCTGGGGACAGAGAAATGGAAGGGAGGGGCTGGGGGGTCACAGTGCACGGCACATCTCTGGGGGGTGGACACAATTATAAGAGGGAATGTACTTGACAAACGCAATCAGTGCAACCTAATTCTTTGTACCCTCGATGAATCCCAAATAATAAATAAATAAGAAGAAAAATAGGCATTCCCAGAGGCAGAAACAGCATAAACCAAGACGTGTAAAATGGCCTGGTAAACTATGAGCAGTTTGGTATTACAGAAAGAGTACCCTTCGAACTTTTCCTCACCATAGAATCCTTTCTAAACAACAACAACAAAGAAAAGTCCGTGGGAACCCAGTACATAAACTCGGCTGACTGTGTAGGGTCAATAGTGGACGCCTCTCCCAGCAGGTGGCCCACGAGGCATGTCCTTCACTGACTGGGGACTGGGGACCCCAGACTGGATATCCCTGTGGTCTGGACGATGAGGGTGGATGTGCTGGAGCAGGTTGGGATCAGGTGTTAAAGACCCTCCTGTGCTTGGCCTCACTCGGGAATGCAATGGGGTTTGTCTGAGAAATCTGTGCTCAGATTTGTGCTTTGAAAAGAGGAGTGGCGCTGAGCAGGAAGTGTCTTAATCCAGGGAAAGGGTATAAGGGCTTGACCTGGGGCAGAGGCCACAGTGAGGGACAGGGTAAGAGGTGGGAACAGTTCATTAATGCTCCTCCTGGCAGCATTTTTCCCCCAGGAGGTTTCACAGGAGGGTGGCAGCCTGAGGTGGGTGTCAGGCCCTGTTGGTGATCCCGCAGCCTGTGGTTTGTACTGACTTCCCTGCCAGCAGACACTCACCCGTGCAATCCCATTAGCCCAGCCGAATCAGTGCCTATTAGAAAGATACAGATGAAGGGATCCATGGCAGTGATGGTTAATTTTACTTGTAAACTTGGCTAGGTCACAACACCCAAGTATTTGTTCAAACACCAGTCTTAATGTTGCCACAAAGGAATTTTTAGGATGAGATGAAATTTAAATCAGTGAACTTTGATTAAACTTTGACCCTTCATAGTGTGGGTGGGCCTTATCCAGTTGGTTGAAAGCCTTAAGAGAAAAAAGACCAAAGTTCACTATAAGAAGAGGGGACACAAGCTGTGACATTGATTCTTCCCTGGGTCTCCAGCCCGTTGGCCTACTCTGCACATTTTGGACTTGCCAGACTTCACAATCAAGTGAGCTAATTCTTTAAAAGAAAAATAAATCAGTCTCATGACAGATGGATAGATAGATAAATGAAAATAGAAAAAGAAGTAGAAATGGATGACAGAGAGAGATGGAGAAAGAGAGAGCATTAGAGATAGAGATATAGAGCTAGAGATAGAGAAAGGGATAGAGATGGAGAGAGAAACAGATGGAGATAGAGAAGGGGATAGAGATGGAGATGGAGATAGAAACAGATGGAGATAGAGATAGAGATGGAGATAGAGATAGAGAAAGGGATAGAGATAGAGATGGAGATAGAAACATATGGAGATAGAGAAAGGGATAGAGATGGAGACAGAGACAGAGGAAGATGGAGAGAGTTGGAGGCAGAGCTATCCTATTGGTTTCGTTTCTCTGGAGAACCCTAAGGCAGTGGCTTGCCCTATCATCTGGCTAGCTGGGGACAGAATAGAGGGAGGAATAAGGTGCTGATTTGTAATGATCTACTAATTCAGCTTTTTTTATTCCTCCTACAACAGTGAGTTCCAGAGGTGGTACTGGTCATGCTTTTCATTGGCGTTCCTAAGGCATAGCCCTGATAACATCACCGCCCTGCTCAAAATTTGTTGGTGATTCTCGGCAGTCTTTTAATAAAGTTCCAATTATAAGGCCTAACATTGAGAGATCCCTGTTCCAGGTTCCCTCTCCACGCTGGGCCTACCCCTTGCATCGAGAGAATTGATCGTTGTGCTGGAGTATTCACTGTCTCCCTTTAGGCAGATGGTCCTGTGCCTTGTGACTCGTGGGCCTATGTAAGAGGAGCCTACATCCCTGCTCTGTTGATTTGGGGTTTGTTCACGTCGCTTGCTTAGCCCAAGAAAATGTAATGCAGTGTAATCAGCCATGACCTATACTTGTCCTAACAGAAACTTTAAGTGGTTGTGTGGTTTGGCTGAACCGAGAGCAGGTGGCCCCTAGAAAGGTGGGGAAAAAGAACATAGAACTCTCTCATGAAGATTTTTCTACATTGCAAATAATAAGAGTAACATCTGTCTCTTCTGAAACTTTTTCTTGGAAGTCTAGATTTTATGCTCTGCTATAGTGTGAAATTATTTCATTTTAAGCAAGGAACAGCCTGTGTTTCTTCAACGTTTGTTAAATCACTTAAGATTTGGGGTGTTTACATGACAGACCAGTGGATCTCTCTGAATCTTAACTCATTTGTTTTTAGGAAAATCTTAAAATGGTGCCTTGCTTTATTTTTACCATGTAGTGGGACAGGGAAAATAATCTTCACAGCTGGCACCAAACTCCCAATTTGAATATGAAGTGTCTCTGTTTAGGACAATAGCTTTGTAGATTATTTGGGATGGAAAGCGAGACCCTGAGATACAGGAGAACAGAAGGGAGGGAAATGAGAAGTGAGTAAAATGTGCCTTTTAGAAATAAATAAGAATGGGGGGGAAGGGGGCACGGAGCAGTGAGAGAGAGCTGAGATAAAACAAGAGTGGAAAGAGAGCATAGGATTAAGCAAAGCCAGGAACCAGGTTGGTTGAAGCAAAGACCTTTATTGTTCCCCCAAAACCCTTTTCTCCCCTTCTTGTGTACTCACAGGGCTGTAGCCAGGCACACCACTGCCCCGTTAGAGACTGTTTCCCAGGCTTCACTGCAGCCTGTGTGATCACATGACTGTGTTCCTGCCAATGGACCAAGAGTGGAAGTGATATGAACAACGGCTTCCCTGGAAGGATATCCATGGCCTCCATACTCTCTTCTTCTATCCTTCTGATCCACTGTGGCTGTGATCTGACCTGGCTTTGACCATGCAGATGAGGACACAGACCCTCCTAGGGGTGGCAACCCAACAAGATAGCAGGAACTATGGTTTGCATCCCCGTGGAGAGAACACCACAGAGGTTTGCTGAGAATGGGAAGGGGTAGGGGTTATTGTTGTTTCAGCACCTTAGCCTAAATCTCCACTAATACAAGGGCAGAAATTACTCTGGGGCTTTTGCAAAGTAAAGATAAATATTATTCAATTATTAAAATTTGTGTTTTCATACCCACATAGAAGAAAAACACAATTCAGTTCAAGTTTGGGGGGAGAGAGGAGAGGAAAGGAGGGGAGATGAAGTAGGGGTGTATGATACACCTTTAGGGTGTGGGACTCAACTACAAGAGGGACTCTACCTACCAGACTCAAATATTGTGACCTGATTGTTTGTACCCCCATATTGATCTGAAATAAATAAATAAAATTTGCATTTTCTACATGGTAAACCCTCCTTCTCTTGACTTTTGGCAAAATTTGTTACAAACATAAAGGCCTTGAGTGTGTGAAAGTCTGGGTAGCAATCTCGGAAGGAAACTGGTTTCCACAGACTACAGACCAAGGACAGGTGCAGCGGGAGCCAGAAACCGGGGTAACTCCCTAGAAGCAGGAGCTCCAAGCCGACGGTTCCATGACAATGGACGCTCACCTGAATTCATGGGAATCTCAGGCAGGGTCTCAACTTTGCACAGAATATGAGTATGATCCACTTCACTCTAAGTCCCAGGGAACAGAAAAACCCAATGGACTCCTGAATGGAAACACAGTAATCAATCCAAGAGGGAGGAATGTGTAGTAGGTGAGAGTTCAGATTCTAGAGTCAGAATGTCTGAGCTCCAGTCTCTACTCACTACCTACAACCATGTAACTTCAGGGAAGTTACTTCAATCTAAGCCTTATTTTTCTTTTCTATAAATTGGGTATAATACTAATATCTACCTTGTCATAGAGAAGTAAAAGGAATGATGTACCCAAAGTACTTAGCAGAGGACTTTTGTACTGATCAGTAAAGATTAGCTCTTATTATTAATGATAACATTAGCTAATTTCATTGTAATATTAGTATGAAGTCCAAACTCTTATTCAAGGCTCAGAGAAAAATCACCTACTGAGACTCCTTTGACTAAGTCAGACGCTCAAATGTTTCTTCCTTGACCTGGGGGAGGTGAGTGGGGAGGAGACTTTCACTTCAGCTTGTGAGGGTCAAGGATTAGGAGCCCCATTGCTCGGATGAGAAAACAGACAAGTTGAGAAAGGCACCTATCTTCACATGTTTGGGATACTACGACAAAAAGCACAGATTGGCTGGCCTGTAAACAGTAGAAATTTATTTTTCATGGTTCTGGAGGCTGGAAAGTCCAAGGTCAAGGCACTGATAGATTCCAGTTTCTGGTGAGGGCCCACTTCCTCCTAGACCGCTGACTTCTCAATCTAATCCTACCCAGCAGAAGGGGAAAGGGTCTTTCCAGGGCCTCTTTTCTGGACATTAATCTCATCATGAGGGCAGAAACTCACCTCCCAAAGGCTCCACCTCCTAATACCGTCATCATGAGGATTTCAACATAAGCATGGGGGTTGGAAGCCACCCTGAATATTCAAGACTTGCCAAGTTAGTGGCAGAACTAGAAGTAACACTAAGGTCTCCATCATTTGAGTCCCAAGACCAGGTTGAGGACAAAATAATAAGACTTTTACTGAAGTTTCAGGCTACCCCCTCCTTTCTCTCTCCTCTCCCCTGTACTCCCTCTCAGTAAACAACTCACCTTCCACTGAGGAACTCACAGAAAGCTACAGTCTTTCGGTACGTCCTATTTTTGCACACCGCCCATATCTAATCAGTCTTCAAGTTGTGTCTATTTCATTTCTGAAATTGCTTTCAAATTCATCTACTTCTTTCTACCTCCACTGCCACCAGCCTACTTCAAGCCACACACATCTTACTTGGCATCCATATTTGCTCTTTCATTTTTCTCTCCTCTTGGCAGCTAAAGAGATTTTTTTTTTAAACCCAAATGGTAATCATTCTTCTCCCTGCTTAATACCCACCACCTTGCGATACATTGCAATCAGTTGCTTAATGAATTTTAGTTTTAGTTTATAACACTCTCTCCCGTTTTCTAAGCACAAACAATACCAGTTTTCCTGTCTCTAGAACCAAAGTTCCCAGCCTTTGAACACAGTTTCCTCCACCTACGATAGTCTTTCCCTTTTTATTTTCCTTCCAGCCAACTCATTCATTCAAAAACATTGAATCCTATCATGTGCCAAGCAGTGTTCTAGACCACAGAGATAATCTTTTTTGAACCATGAACACTTATGGCAACCTAGTGAAACCTACAGACCTTTTCTCAGGATAAAGCTTTTTAAACACATAAAATTAACACAGAGGCTCCTAAGAGAACCCAAATGTATTGGAACAGTTACCGTAATATTTAAGAATTGTGATATAGTAACATACACCTTTCTTTGTTATTTCATTAAATAATAAGATCTAGTAGTAGGTCTAAAAAATACCATAACTACACATTAATGATCAGCATAAATGATATTTCCAGATATCTATAAAACTGGAGTGTGTGACAAAGTCTGAAACCCACTTCATAATACCACGGATTGTTGTCTCTACGTTCATGATGGAAAGAAATTCTACATTTCAGTTTCTAGATTGGTGAAAATAGATGTAATTTTTTTTTCTAGCCAAATTCATAGACCCCCAACCTCTAGTGCAGACCCCCGTGAATCCCCAGGATTAGTTGAAGCCAGGGGACCTGTGACAGGAGCTTCTGTTCTGGTCATGGCAGGCTGATAGTAAACAAAATGATTTTAGATTGTGATGAGCTGTATGTTAAGGACAATAAGCAAAATAATTCCAGGTGATGATGAGTCATTTAAAGAAAATTAAGTGACATTAACTAATAGGTAACTAGTTGAGTAGGGATGAGGACAAACGCCCTCCTGGCTGCAGCTGAAACCCAAAGAAGAGAAGAAACTAATCCACGTTTTTATCTCATGGTGCACTTGAACCTGTAGTTAAACTTTGGTAGCACACTTAAATTGTGTTAATCCCCCAAAAAGAGTAAAAAGAAGAATATACTTACTGTACTTTGAACTTCATTTACAAATAATTTAATTAACGATCTTTAAAAGTTTTCACAGCACACCTCTCACGGCTCACCAGTGTGCCAAAGCAGACCAGTTGAAAATCACTGAGCAAGTGTCATGAAAAGCCAGGAAAGAGTGGCTCAGAGAGAGGGGTCTCTGAGAGGCAGGCCCTGGCGTGGCATGGGACAGGCACAGAGGGCAGTGTGGCCACTGCCAGTGTTGGGAGATGAGGTCAGAGAAGCAGGCATGTGTCCATTTCAAAGGCTGGTGACAGAAGTCTCCAAGTGTACCAGTGGGAGCTAATTTTCCTTACTCTGGAAAATGAGGATGATGTTGACAGTCAGTGCCCCAGACTCATTCTGGGAGCCCTTACGACAATGAGAATTAAAGGACCTGGTGAGGCCAACACTCCCAGCGAGCTTTCCGTGGGTTCTGCATCAGTCTATTCACCCTCACTGTTGTCCTATGACCTGCATGCTATTGTCATCCCTGTTTCTCTGAGGGGTTAAGTAATTTGTTTAAGGGCCCATAGGAGGCACCTGACACAGGCAGGAGTCAGGCTAAGCTACCTGACTCCAAAGCAGTGTTCTCAACCTTCCTAACGCTGTGATGTGGTTTCACTGTTAGAAAGGGGTCGCGACCCACAGGGTGAGTACCGCTGCTCTAAAGCCTTTCACTTGACCCTTACGTTTTTCACCTCCTGTTTATGGGCAAAGCATAAACTATTTCAAGTCAAATTCACCCACCTCCCCAGTTGCTCCCAGAACACATCTCTCCAGCAGAGTCTGTGGGGAGAAAAAATTAAAATCCAAAATCAGCAGCTAAAGGCTGCATGGCCCCAGGGAAGCCATTTAGCCTTCACTGTTAGAACCAGCATAACCATGGCAACCCACTCCAGGTCCAGCAGTGACAATCAGCCTAAATCCACAGCAGGAGAAGAGGGGGTCCGTCCTCCCTGTATGGCGGGTTTGTGCCCCCCACCTCCCCATGGGGCATGCTGCCAGCCTACTAGGGACACTCTGTCCGTGGGTGCTCGTGGGCCCTGTCTCCTTCACACAAGAAGCTTCTCTCCTGAGGTAGGTAAGGGCTAAGACTTCTGAGGGCTGAGGCTTTTGCTGTATTCAGCTTCCTTTTGAAAACAGCCCCAACCCAGCCAAGCAGCGTTTCCTCCCAGGTTTCAAGGAGGTGAGAAGAAAGGAGAATTGGCTCTGCACCCGTAGCCCAGTGGTTAGGGCACTGGCCACATACACCGGGGCTCACAGGTTGAAACCCAGCCAGGCCTACTAAACAACAGTGACAACTACAACAAAAAAAATAACCAGGCATTGTGACAGGTGCCTGTAGTCCCAGCTACTGCAAGAGAATCGCTTCAGCCCAAGAGTTTGAGGTTGCTGTGAGCTGTGACACCTGGCATTCTACCCAGAGCGACAGTGAGACTCTGTCTTTAAAAAAAAAAAAGAAAAGAAAAAGAAAGGAGAATCGGCTGAGGGGGGAGGCTCTGCAAATCCCTGTTTCCTACTCAATCTTTCTTTTCTCTCCCTTTTCATCCTTTTTCCAACAACTTGACCTCAGAGCCCTCTCTTCAAGGTTTCTCTCAAGATCTTGTCTGGCCCGTGCTTCGGCCTAGAGTATTTGGAATATGGGCTCTTCCGGCTTCATCCAGTGTCCGGGAGATATGCACCTGCCCTGGGGATGGGGAAAGACACCAGCTCTGTGTATAGTTTCTTAAGGCCTTCACCCAATTCACAAAGATCCGGGGACCACGTGCCTTGTGTGCACAGCAGACAACCTATCTTAGACCCCCTCCTTTTAATTTCACCCTCACTTACAAGGCTGAGGATGCCCTCCTCAAATGACAGAATTGAAGTTTTCACTGAGTGTCCAGGCATTTTCTCATTTAAATGTTGTAATTATGTTGTGAGATAGAGACTAGTATTGTCCTATCCAATAAAAAATTATTTTACAGGACAGAAAAATAATATTTAATTTTTTTTTTTTTTTAAGAAATGACAATAGGCTCTCATTGTGTTGCCCAGGCTGGAGCACAGTGGCTATTCACAGATGCAATCAAAGCTCACTGCAGCCTCCAACTCCCACCTTCAAGTGATCCTCCTGCCTCAGCCTCCCAAGCAGCTGGGACCATGAAAACTGAAAGTTTAATAAGGCTGGGCACAGTGGCTCCTGCCTGTAATCCTAGCACTCTGGGAGGCTGAGGCCTGTGCTCTCCATGGAGAACAGCCTGAGCAAGAGCAAGACCCTGCCTCTAAAAATAGCTGACCGTTCTGGGGGGTGCCTGTAATCCCAGCTACTTGGGAGGCTGAGGCAAGAGAATCGCTGAGCCTAAGAGTTTGAGGTTGCTGTGAGCTGTGATGCCACGCACTCTACTCAGGGTAACAAAGTGGAACTCTGTCTCAAAAAAAAAAAAGAAAGAAAGTTTAATAACTTGCCCAAGACCACTGAAGATATTTAATTCAGGTCACCTGACATGGTTCTCACTCTCTGGGTAACACCCACTGGTCAGAGGAGTCTGGATCCTTTCAGTGGCACTAACGTTCACTTCGGGTCCAAAGCTGATCTGTCCATGTGAGGTGATGTGGGTAAGGTTGTGTCATGGGGACTCCGACACATGTGCTGTGAGATGGTCACGGATCCCCTGGGGAACGGAAAGCACGAGCGTCCCAGGAGACGCAGGTGCAGACACCTCCCGGTGCAGCCTTCTCCTTTGATGCGGCTTCCCCCCAAGCTAGCCTTGCCAAACTGCTAGAGAGAGAGAAAGTCCTTCCATTCGACTCCATTCCCTCTCCCCTTGCTAGAGAGGAAGGAAAAGCAGAGGAGGAAGGGAGCCCGTGGGTGAGGACGCCCGACTCCGACATCCGCCATCTCTGTGGGACAGACGGAAAACCCGGGAAGGGGAGGGTGACGGTGCCTCAGGCCGTGCTCCCAACACGACGGACACCGAGCGCCCCGGGAACAAGCAGACGCCAGGACGCAGGCCTCCATCCGAGCAAGCCAGAGGGCTCCCGCCCAGCTTTCCTCGCCAGCCTCCAGTCCCCACCGGGCCCTGGGATCCTGGGCACCATCAGGGCCTTCGCTTACTGTCCTCTGGGGGCAACGTTTCCCCCAGGAGCCCGAGGCAGAGGAAGGCAAGGATCTAGCCCTGCCCTCCTTGTCGTCGGGCACCCCGCGGCCCCAGCAGGCGCAGGCCCCTTTGGAGGATGGACTCAGGCGACGCTGAGACCCGAGGGGCGCCTCCAGAGCCCTCCCACACCAGCCCCCTCTCTCCTGGGAAACGCCCTGAGCCTGAGACAGTGCAGGCGCAGCCAGGAGGGGAGCGAAGCTGGGCCGGGTGAAGATGTGGGGAGAGGGTCCCGAAGGAGCAGAAGGCGTCCTGTGCCGGGTGCGGGGCTGCCCCGCATTTGTATGTGTTCATTTGTTTCCTTGTTTGAACAGGAAACTTACATCCCCACCTAGGTGCACACAAACTCGAGTTCTGGGAGGAAGGACAAGGGCAGGGCCCTCACCCAGCCGCGCGTGTGTGTGTGTGTGTGTGTGTGTGTACACGCACAGACCCTATAATCGCACCACCAGGGAGGCCTCTCAGTCAACCCACAATAAATGGCTTTTCGCTTCCCTGCCTGGGTCGGGAACAGAGTAGAAAGGTAGAGACAGCTGGAGACCAACGGTCACCTTTACTGCTGCTGCAGCTAGGTAGGAAGGGATAGCGTGGGGTGAGAGCCAAGAGCCCCTGAGCAGGCCGGGCAGCTAATGCCCGGAGGGGACTTGCCACACAAGGCAGGGGGACCAGACGCCCCTTGGCCAGGCCTGGTCCGGAGAGAATAAAGGGCAGAACTGAGCCAAACATACATGGTGGTTTCCCCATCCACCTCCAGGCTGTGCAATGAATAAAAGCTACGCTCTGTGTCATGGGACAGAACATCACACTTACTGTGCTCCGGTCACACTGAGCTTTCAGCACGTCCCCTGTGGTTGCACATGAAAAGGACAATCTCCCTCCTCCTGGGTATTACTACTGAGTAATAATGCCCCTATAACCACTCTGACGTTCTCCTAAAGGGTGGAGAAGCAAGGATTTATTTGGATGTGGGTACTTTTTTGTTTTACGTTAACAATGGGGAGGGGCAACTCCATAAAGACATCTTGACTGATGAACTTGATGGAACTCCATTCTCTTTTTGCGTCTTGCCAGTTGAACATTGACTCTTCATTTTACTATCTGTAAAATGGGTTGATTTTTTTTCTTTCTTACTTTATAGGAGGTGGTTGTCATGATGGCAGCTATAAGTACCTCTGTGTACCTATGCTAAGCTCTTAACATTCATTTTGTTCAGTCCCCACAAAAACCTCATTAGAAAGATACTTGTATTATTCCCAGTTTACAGTAGAGAAAACAGAGATTCTGAAATGCTGTATAATTTGCCTTTGGTCACTCAGCTAACAAATAACTATTAACGAACTTAAACTCATTATTAGATCCATCTAATAATGCTAAAATCTGGTTTTCAACCTTCATACCACCTACTCTTGATTAAATTGATAAAACATGGAGGAACTCACATTAACTGCCAAAAAAAGATAGACTGCTTATATTAGAAGAGTCATGAAACAGAAGATCATTATATCTTATTATTCTTTGTATGCAGTATTGGGTTCCAAAATGAACTTCACTTCTGAAACACTAGTCTCTACTTGTTAATAGTATCTAAAATGAAAAAGAAAATTGTTTTATTTCCTCTAAGTCCATGGTACTTGCAGTTGTGTGGTACCAGCTCAGAGCACCAGAAAGGACCTTCCCAGACATACAGATGAGTGGCCTCCTCTTGTATTTAACTGAAGACGCTTGGCTGAGAGAGCAGGTCACCCACCCGGCCACGTGGAGCTCCAGTGAAGGCCAAATTTGCCAGCCTTCATTAATTTTTCTCCGGGTCCCTTTCAGGGAGTTTTAACCTCTGTTCAGATGCTTCTCGGAAGCCCTGAAAATTCCACCTGTGCCTATTCCCTCCCTCGCTCCCTCCTTTACCTGCCATCTGAGCACATCTTTGTGCCCTGGGTCAGCAAGCTGTGTGCTTCTCTGGCTGTCTGTATTCGCAAAGCTCTGCATGAAGGGGGCAGGATGGTCTACACTGCGAGCGCTGTTTAAGCCAGTGGTTCTCAACCTTCCGAATGCCGTGGCCCTTTAATACAGTTCCTGTGGGTTTAGAATCACTGGTTTAAGCTGAGAGATCCCCCCCAGACCCACCACGGCAGTCCTACTATTCCACAGCGGGGAGAGCATCCCCCACATCAAGGCAGACCTGGTCGAGAATTGCTGGTCCTATCCTTGAACAGGTCCATGAAGGAGCAAAGATGTGAAACTTATCTGCTTGAATGTGTCCTTCAAAGGTCATATGTTGGAAACTTATTTCCCAAAGCAATGGTACAGAAGGGGGACCTGTAAGATGTGATTAGGTCGTGAGGGCTCTGCTCCCGTGAATGGATTAATGTCGTTATTTTAGGAATGAGTTTATTATCATGGGAGTGGGTTCTGGATAAAAAGATGAGTTCTGGCTGGGTGCTCTGGTGCCAGCCACATACACTGAGGCTGGTAGGTTCAAAACCCATCCAGGGCCAGCTAAACAACAATGATGACAACCTCAACAAAAAATAACCAGGTGTTGTGGCAGGTGCCTATAGTCCCAGGTACTATCGCTTAAGCCCAAGAGTTTGAGGTTGCTGTGAGCTGTGATGCCACAGCCCTCTAACCAGGGCAACAAAGTGAGACTGTGTCTCGGAAAAAAAAAAAAAAAGATCAGTTCTGCCATCTCTCTCACACACTTGTGCTCTCTTGTCCCTCTGCCGTCCACCATGACACATGATGGACAAGGCCCTGGACCTGGGACATTCTAGCTTCTAGAACTTGGTGAATTACCCAGTCTGCGATAGTCTGTTATAACAACACAAAACATAGTAAGGTAATAACTAAACCAAATACAGAGATCTATTGAAATTCAACTAATAAAAGCCCATTCCTTAAAATGTGTTAGATCCAGATGGAAAATTCTTGGTGGAACACCCTCCAAGCAAGCCTTTGCCAACATCCTCCTGCTGGAGACTGCTCTCAGGAAGGTTACTGCTAATAAATCCAAGGGACAGTTCTCTTCTACTTGAACCATCGATAGTATTTGACGTAATTAAAGCCAAGGTCAGTCCCTAGATAATGATGTCCTTAGGATAAAGGGTTCATCAATGCCCTGGTGACAAAGTTTTAGTAGTTAACACCAAAGTAAACCAGTATTCTTTGTAGATATTCAATCTGCAAAGGGTGCCCCAAAAAAGTATACATATTTTTAAAAAGGAAAAAAACTATGTTAGAATTGTAATATTCAACATCTACCAGCAACAAAAGATGAATACAAGTCGTGTTTGAGCACATTCTGTAATTGCAGAAGTCAAATGTGACATGTGACTTAAGTATTACAATTTTCATACAGATTTGTCCTTTCTTAAAGTGTATATACAGTTTTTGGGACCCTCTGTATAATTTGTGCTTAAGTCAACCACATGTAGGTCCATTTGAGAAATATTCAGTTCTTTTCAACTAAGCTTTTGTATGTCTTTAGGAAGTACCAAGTAATCAAGCCTGCGTAGAGAAACTCCTCAGAGGTGGGTGAGCCTAAGTGGATGTAACGTTCTCAATTGCAATCTACACCCCTGTTCTTAGTGGGTCCCTACTAGGCATCAGAAATAGTGTAGTCTATAACTAAGGTCACAGACTTACTAGAGCCTTCTGTAGCCTCACTCCCTGAGTTCAAATTCTGGGTCCAAGGCTTACCCGCTTAGAGAACAAGAGAAATACAGAGCACGTACCTGTAGGGATGTCATAGCAGCTTCGTGAGTCATTCATGGCCTACAGATGCCCAGCCAAGGAGTGAGCAGCAGCTGTACTTCTGCCCATGCTCCTCTCACTGAGCCCTGTGTCTAGTACAAGGTCATAGTCACTTCCATGCAGAGGGGGGTATGTCTGTTCAGATGGGGTGACTTTTCCTAATTTACACAAAAGTACCAAATGGCCAAGCAGCAGCCCTGAAGCTGAGTTCTCAAGAGGCAGAAATTGGGATTTTTGTCTTCCCTAGAATTCGGTCATTGATCAGTTATGTTTATAACTCTAGTGCCTAGAACACTGCTTGGCACACAGCAGCACTTAACAAATATTTGTTGAATAAATGACTATAAAACAATCTGAGAACAAAATATAAATGCTAAATGTTGAAGAATGTAGCTGCATTTCTCAAAGTGTGGCCCAGGAAACACTGGGGTTTCTCAAGATTTTAGGGAACCCTGAGACCAAAACTATTTGCATGATAACACTAATATCTTATTTGTCTATTTCAGTCTCACCCTTTACTATTACCCAAAGTTCAATAAGTTTATTGATATAGTTTCAGATTCTACATTGCAACAACTTTTAAGAAACTGTAACTTGGTCAGGTGTGGTGGCTAACTCATAATCCTAGCACTTTGGGAGGCTGAGATGAAGGGGATTGCTTGAGGCCAGGAGTTTGAGAACAACCTGTGTAATGTAGCAAGATGCCATCTTTACAAAAAATAAAAAAAATTAGCTGGGCAAGGGTACATGTGAAATTTACTAGGTATAGAATATAAATGTCTTAACATAATTAAGAAAATGCCATGAAGGCTATGTTAACCAGTTTGATGAAAACATTTCAAACTGTTTATAAAACCAGCATATTGTACCCCATGATTGCATTAATGTACACAGCTATGATTTAATTAAAAAAAAATTAGCTGGGTGGTGGCGTGCACCTATAGTCCTAGCTACTGAAGGCCAAGATGGTAGGGATGCTCAGTCCTAGGAGTTGGAGGCACCACAGTGAGCTATAATCATGCCACTGCACACCAACCTGGGGAACAGGGTGAGACCTGGTATCTATCAATTAATAAATAAATCATAACTTAAGTTTTTTGAGTACTGTCAAAGAAAAATATCCATAATTATCTGAAAATACTATTAAAACAGTTGTCTTTGTCCTAACTAAATAAGTATTAAGCTGGTATTTTCTTCACATATTGAATCCAAAACAGCAAATTGCACCAAATTGAATGCAGAAGCATTATCTATTAAGTTAAACATTAAAGCAATTTGCAAAATATAAGACAGTGACATTCTTCTCATCAAAATTTTTTGCTTAAGAAAATTATAGTTAGGCCGGGCGAGTTGGTTCATGCCTATAATCCTAGCACTCTGGGAGGCCAACACAGGTGGATCACTTGAGCTCATGAGTTCCAGACCAGCTCTGAGCAAGAGCAAGACCTCATCTCTAAAAATAGCCAGGCATTGTGGTGGGCACCTGTAGTCCCAGCTGTTCGGGAGGCTGAAGAAAGAGGATCACTTGAGCCCAACAGTTTGAAGTTGCTGTGAGCAATAATGCTATCGCACTCAACTCCAAGGCAACTGAGTAAGACTCTGTCCCAAAAAAGAAAAAAGAAAACTATAGCCATTTTTTACTTAAAAATGTGTTATTTAACTAACATTTAATGGGTTTGTTACTTTGAATATATAAATATTTAATAATTTATCAGTTATAATTTTAATATGGTAAATAATAATGTCTGCAGCCCACATCAACAAAAAGCCTTTGGGATTTTCAAGGATTTTTAAGAGCATAAAATGGTCCCCAAACCAAAAAATTTGAGAACTGTAAATATAAAGCAAACTCAATTATCAGAATCATCTAGAGAACTTTGTGAAAACACGAATTCTGGGCCACACCTCTCTAGTTTATGATTCAGTAGGGCTGGGCTAGAGCTCTGAGAATTTGTATTTCATAATAACTTTTTCAGTAGTTCTGATCATCAGTCCCTGGTAAAAACAGAATGTGGCTGAATAATGGGACACCTGCTTCTTGGCAATTAGAATAATGTGATGCTGCGGGCCACACAAGCCACTCAGGAAAACAAGCAACATTCGTCACATGGTCTAAAGAAATTAGATAATCTGCTAAGAATCAGACAGTGGGATAAAATGAATTTAATAAACCTCCCTGAACTTTCTGTGCCCTTTTATTAGGAGATTTTATGAATCCTTTCATAGTAGTGGCTCTTGAAATTCTGGGGTCATGGACTCTTTGGAGAAAAAGCTTTAGATATTCTAAGAACAAAAAAATGAATTCAAGCAAAAAAATTGTGTGTGGCTAGGCAGGATCCCCACCCCCCCCCTCGGCTTCCCTTGCTCTCTATCTTCTTTTCTTCTCCTTTGTCATTGGTAAGAGGGAGAAGAAAAAGACTTTTTTAGGCACCAGTTACTGGTTGTGAATACTAGGAGTGGAAAGTTTGGGGGTAGAAATTTCGCTCTGAGAAGTAGGAAGCCTTTTTCAGAGAAGTAAAACGAACCATACAGGGTTGGAAACGAGGTCTGAGTCCAAGTCTGGGGCAAGAGGAGAGAGAGAGAGAAAGAGAGGGAGAGAGGGAGAGAGAGGGAGAGAGAGAGAGAAGTAGGAAGCCTTTTTCAGAGAAGTAAAACGAACCATACAGGGTTGGAAACGAGGTCTGAGTCCAAGTCTGGGGCAAGAGGAGAGAGAGAGAAAGAGAGGGAGAGAGGGAGAGAGAGGGGGAGAGTGAGAGAGAGAGAGAGATATGAATGAGACCGTATGGGGCTTGGCGGGTGCCTCAGAGGAGGACATAAGGAGTAGGAGTGATGGCCTCATAGTAAGGCTTCCTGGAAATAGACTGTACCTTTACACCCATCAGACATTGTGGCCATTACCAAGGGCAGGTTTCACCTCTTCACTTATCTCAGTTCCTGTGAGCCTTCGTCTTCCACAGCAGCGGATCAATCTTCCTCTGATCCGGGCTGCTGGTCACAGTTGCACAGGCTGTTCACTGAGCAAGGCTCTAGCAGAGGGAACAGCGAAGACTAAAACCCGCCTGTGCTGGGCTGGCCAGGCCCTGAGCGCCCTGAGCAGGCGCCATTTTCTGAGTCTCACAAAGATGCCGCAGGCCAGCAGGGCTGTACCCCCTGCCTGATGCTCGGCCCTTTCTGTTCTGTTCTCCTGCCTCCTCCTCTTCCCTTTACCACAGGGGGCCGTGGCAGAGAGCCGTGCTTGTAAGTCCCCGCAATGTCACACAGCTGGTGACACTGGTCAGACTGCCATCTCTTCTCCTGCCTCTTCTAGAGCCTCTTACGCATGGACTTTGCTTTCTCAGAGTAAGTAGATTAGACTAAGGTTGAAAAAGAAAAATCACCATGTGACAAGTGTGCTTCTCCTACCAACAGGCAGAAAGAAGAAAAGAACACGGCAGCCTCCCTCCTGCCCCAGCCCAGCCTGGAGCTAGAGAAAAGCTGTGGGAAAGAACAGCCCTGAAATGGTACCTGAGCAACAGCGCAGAGCTCAAACCACAGGAGGGCCCTGCCTTCTCCCACAGCCCGGGGTGACCCGGCTTGGCCGGGTTCCAGACCGCACACCTGCTGCAGCCCAGGCTCCAGAAGCCCCCACGCTCCTTCCGGCTTCACTTCTTCCCCTCTGCCCTCGCTTGGAAAGTGTGGGAAGTGGAAGTTTTCCCCCACGCGCAAGCCCAGCTGGGCCTTTCAGCTTCAGGGACTGGGCCCAGAACTTGGCTGGGACCACTAGGAGCCTGGTGCTCCAGGACCCTTCACTTCAAGAGACTTGGGGGCAGCAAACTCCCCCTCCTTTCCTCCAGGGTCCCGGCTGGTGCAGAAAAGCTACACCTTTGTTTCATACAAGCTTCACCTGGCAGGGAGTCCTCCCAAGGAACTGAGGACTCCAGATAAGCAGTTAGCGCCAATTACTTAATGATGCGGGCAGGCTTAAAGATAAGAGGTATTTTAACAAGGTCTGTGCAAAACACGCTTGGTCTCTACTTTCCATCCTTGAGGATGAGGAGGCTGCATTTTCCACATGGGAATTTCATCTCCTGCTAAGAGACCAAAGGTCAGAGTGTTCTTCCTGCACCTGCTGCCTTTCAAGTGCCTTCAACTTAAAAAGGTTAAGGTGCCAGAATGGCATCTTTGGGGTGGCATATTTTTAACTCCTTCAGAGGCCATAGTTGTCATCAGCTTAATGGTGACCATTTATGGTGCCCTAACGTGTGCTGGGCACGGTAATCATCTCTTTCCATCCGATGCTGAATTCTCACACCAAACTCCTGAGGTGTTATTGTCTCCGTTTCACAGATGAGAAGACCGAGACTCAGAAATACAAAGCTTGCTTGGGTCACTGGCTCCCACCAGCTCCATCAACCCGTCAGAATGACCTTCTCGCTCCTCGTCATGTGTCATAACTACACTGCAGCCTTTCTTCCTTGGAAAGGCCGCTGGGAGTCCATTTCCAAGATTCTCACTCTGGGAGAGGTCATTTTATAGGAATAGAGGATGGCAGATAGTCATTGTTAGAGGAGACGCAGAGAGAAAGGAATGTCTGGTTCAAGGTCCATGAGACTGAGCTAGACGGGGGCGGGGGGGGGGGGAGTAAGGAGTAATAGGTTTTCCCAAACAAGTCTTAATCCCATTATAGCCCCCAGAAAGTGGCTGAGGCATTTTATCAGGAGCACCGGGTTTCTTCCCAGAAGGAAGTTGTGGATTATATCATACACAGAATGGGTCTGGGACTGTTTCTCTTCTCAATGCTGTTCCAGGGAACACTGCATTCTATTGCTTGTTAAATGAATCGCAATTCAATGATGTAATGGTGATAACACCTGATCATGATGTCACCCAGTCACCTGGGGACGGAGAAAGCATCACCTATATGACAGGCTTACAACATACTTGAGTATTACTCAGTAAACAAGTGAACTTTCCTAAAGAGAGAAGAAGTGAGTGAATTAGATCAATGCTGCTCAAAGTGCCATCTGCCATCAGGGCGTGTCCGTAAACTGTTTCTAGACTAAGGCAAGGTAAGAAAGAAAAAAGAACTTTTTATCTGAGGAATACACACCCCCTGTAAATTATTAGACCCAGAGAGGCATTAAAATGAGATTGTAGTCACCTCTAATCATTCCGAAGCCACCGGGTTATTAGGCTGAGTGTTGCACAACTAGTTATAAATTAACCGAACAATGCCCTGGGCAGGACATGACAATTCATACCCTACAGCTCAACAATGTGTAGCCAATCAATAAATGACCAATGTGATTTCCGTAAACTTGTGAGAATTCCTCAAAAACAACTTCTGTCATGGCCCCTCCCCCATTCATTCTTTTTTCTTTGAAAACTTGTTTCTTCTTTGCTCTTTGGGAGAACTCCCCGGTGATCCTGGGCCACCGTCCTCAACCTTGACCCAAATAAACTATCTTAACTTTGCCCCAGTTTCCGTCTTTAGGTTGACAAAGGTAAGCATAGAAATTAAAAGTATGACGTACATTAAAAGTTTGATAGCAATTATTAGATTCGATGGCTGTTTAGTCTGCTAATAAAAACCCAGATTTGCATTTTTTTTTAAACTATGAACTCTTTGGCTTTTTTTTTTTTTTCATCTCAGAATTCATTGTGTTGTTTGTTCTTCAATGACTGGAAACTTTTTTTTAGAGAAAAGATCCTACAATCACAGCAGTTTAATCGGAAGGTCCCTGACCCATTGGAAAGGATGGGAAAGTTCTTTAGCCTACGAGAAGTTCCATTTCTAAGAAAATGCCCTGGCAGGACAAGGAACAGTGAGTCCCGGCTCCAGAAACTCAGCTAGTCAAACCTAGTAACAGCCCCACCGAAGATGATTAGCTTTTTTTTCGGGGGAGGGGAAGGGAGGGAATTTAGAGGCGACCCCTCAGGGTTCCTCCTCTATAGCTTCTTAGAGCTTAGGCGGCCTGGAGGCTCAGCACTCACGAGCTCTCCTCCCTACCCCACCCGAAAACTTCAGAACAAATGGGGGAGAATCAGAAACGTTAGCATCAAAGCAGAGCAAAATCCGAGGCTCTGTGTTGTGGCAGGATGGGGGTTTTCTCCCCCCCTTAACCCCCTTCTTTCCTTCCTCCCCACCGCCCCTCCCAGCCCTTCCTGGGAGGAAGTCTGGTAAAATGGAGGAAAGTCACTAGGTGAGCCTGACACTCAGCAGCTCTGTTGTGACAGGTGTCTAGAGTGCCAAGAGGAGGGGGGCTTTGTTTCGCAGCTGTTTTACCCCAGATAATCCGGAGGGCTTGAGCCTTCTCTAGAGACAAATGGGGTGTGAGGCGGCCGCACCTGCAACTCAGAGCCTAGCCCTGTGGGGAAGGGCGGAGAAGGTAGAAAAAGGTCCAGTGGCGGGGCGGCAAGAGAAGGAGCAGAAAGGACCAGACAGAGAAGGGCGCACTCTGGAACGGGGTGTTCTCTAAAGGCCCTCCGGTTTCTGCAACCCAGGAGTCAGGGTAGAGAGCCCAGCCTGTGGAACCAGCACTGGAAGTATGCTAGTCAAGAGGGAGCTTGGGCTGGGAGCTAGGTTGCCTGGGTTGAATCTCAATTCCTCCACGTGCTGGGGTCAGACTGTGAGCAAGTTCCCTCATCTGTAAAATGGGGATATAATAGTACCTCTATCTTGGGCGCTAACAAGAAGTAAGTAAATTAATATATGTGAAGGATATAGTATTGGATATATCTGTGGTTAGTACTATGGCAAGGCTACACACACACACACACGCACGCACATGTCTACATAAGCACAAGCACACACACATACACTTTCCGCTATGAAGTTCATAGATACAATTAGCAAATGTGGTTACAGGTTCCTTGGCAAAATCTGGGCTAGCTGCCACACTGCCATTATACAAAACAGCGTAGGAGTATGTATATTCATTAACATGCTGACATTGAAAGCTGTTCACAATATAATAAGTGAAAAAAGCAGATTGCAAATCAGATTGCACCATATGATCTTACTTTTGTAAAAATACACACATATGTGGATAAGAGAAAATATGGAAGGTTAGAGACAAAAATTATGTACCAGTGGCTATCAGACCGATTTTTATCATCATTTTACTGCTTTGTTGCTTTTTCTAATCTTTTCAACAATAAGCATGTAATATTTGTATGCTTTTTGAAGACAGATCTATAACAGGAAAACAACTGTACAAAGAATGTCTTCCTTTTCTGATTCCTTTAATCTATGTCAGCCACGTTGGATTGTAGGTTTTCTTTCAGTGAATGGAAGGTGGAGATGGTGGATGGCGCCCCAGGATTCCTGAAGCCCCAGGCTGCATTATTCAGGGCTCACAGCTAGGAGGCTGAGCTTGTAGCTAACAAGCAGGGGATGCCAGCGGCTGGCTGGCCTGTGTCTTCCTGCCTGCCTCTCTGCTCTTGCTGGCTTCCCGCACTGGCCTTTGCCTCTGACATTTTCACTCTTTTTTTTTAGGCACCTGCAAATTCTCCTAACATTTTAAGCAAAGGGTAAAGCTTGTAAACGTCCATCATTAAAACCTGAAACGAATAGGCACAATCCAAAGCTCCAGGGTAGAGGCTGGAGACTGAAGGCTGCAGGGGGAGGCAGGGACATGGGAGCTGAGGCCCTCAAGTCCTGGCTCTGCCTGACGCCATCTGTGTGTCCCTGGGCAAGTAGGAGAGTCACCGTCTTCTGCTGTAAAGTGATGGATTTGAGCTAAATGCTTCTTGAGGTCTCGTCCAACTTCAAAAAACGTGACTCTAGGAACTAACAGGAAAGCGGAAGATAGCCTGCCATGTTGAGTTGGGTGTTAGACTCAGTGAAAATACCCACACTAAGATGAAAGGGAAAAGTTCATACTGATTTGTATGCAGTTTAGCAGAGAATAAAACCAAATATGGTTTGGAGCCTGGACTTATGGATAATTTCCTTCTTTCAGACGTTTCCATTTGTCAGACAGAGATAGAATCTAGATCTGCCTACCCACCTAATGAGCACTTAGCAGACAACCACACGGTAATAGGGTCAATAAAAAATACGCACATTCTGTCTTATAATAAGCGAGAATAGTGACAGCCGTGACTTGGAACAAGCCCTCCTATCTGGTCAGGAACCGTATGTATGTGGCCTGGACAAGCCATGTCACCTTCCTAGACCTCATCTCTCCTTTCCCTTCCTGAGCCTCCCATGAAACCACAGTGGGTTGGGAAAAGGAAAGTTTGGAGCAAGAAACGTAAGCACAAATCCCAATTCTGCCAAGCATTAATTATGCACATATAGATGCATTTCAGCCTTCCTAAACCTTAGCTTCCTGTATTGCAAAATGAACCGAAACATAATCACCCACAGCACTGTTAGAAGGTTATGGAAGACCGTGTACTTAAAGTGCTTCATAAACTATGAAGTGCTAACCTAATACTGGCAATCATTATCAGACAAGGAACATGGAATCGACCTGTGTGTCCATCAGCGGGTGAGTGGATAAATGTGGTGTGTACCATGGGATAACACTCAGCCGTGAAAAGGAGTGACATCTCGTTCTCTGCAGGAACACTGATGGAGCTGGAGGCCATTATCCTGAGCGACACACTCGGAAATAGAAAGCAAGTATCACACGTTCTCGCCTGTGAGAGGGAGCTATGTAGTGGGTACACGTGGGCATACAGAGTGGGCAAGAGACATTGGCACCCCAGAAGGGGGAAGGGCGGGAGGGGGAAGGAATGAACAATTACTGTTGGGCTCAGGGCCTGTAGCTCAGTGGTTAGGGCACCGGCCACATACACTGAGGCTGGCGGGTTCGAACCTGGCCTGGGCCTGCGAAAACAACAATAACCAAAAGATAGCCGGGCGTTGTGGCGGGCGCCTGTGGTCCCAGCTACTTGGGAGGCTGAGGCAAGATAGTCGCTTAAGCCCAAGAGGTTGAGGTTGCTGTGAGCTGTGATGCCACAGCACTCTACCCAGGGTGACACAGTGAGACTCAGTCTCAAAAAAAGAAAAAAAAATTACTGTTGGTAGCACGTCCACTGTCCAAGTGCCAGTAGACTAAACCTTCCTCAATATGCAGTAGAGCCATGTAACGAACCTGTGCTTATGTCTCCTAAATCTGTAAAAAGAGAGAACAGAGCCAAGACAAGGAAAAGTCGTTGGAAGATCGTAAAGTGCTACGTGAATCAATGCAAGGAAAAGATGCTGATAAGGGTTGAATCACGTAAGAAGGGACACGGCGCCGGTTCAAAGCCAGGTGAGAGGGGTACCTGGCTGCAGAGAACGTCCTGAAGAGGAGGAGGAGAAAGGAGAGACCAAGGAGATGTACTTGCGCAGTACACGTTTGCAGGGATACATAGGGCGCTCTCTGAAAACTTCTTTAACAAACCTTCACTCCAGGGCGGCGCCTGTGCTCAAAGGAGTAGGGCGCTGGCCCCATATACCGGAGGTGGCAGGTACATACCTGGCCCTGGCCAAAAACTGCAAAAAACAAACAAAAAAACCCTTCACTCCAAATTCTCCATGAATCAGTTCCTGAGGTGACCGTCTACCACACGGCTTGCCCTTGGGAAAACTCTGTTTTTCCTAGACAAAGTCTCAAGCTGTCACCCTTGGTAGAGTGCTACGGCGTCACAGCTCACAGCAACCTCAAACTCTTGTGCTTAAGCAAATGTCTTGCCTCCGCCGCTCAGGTAGCTGGGGCCCGCCACAGCGCCCGGCTGTGTTTTTGTTGTACTCATTGTTGTGTGGCAGGCCCGGGCCGGGTTCCAACAGCCGGTTGTTGGTGGTTGGTGCCCTAGCTGCTGAGCTACAGATGCCAAGCTTGTTGTCTCCCTTGTAAATTGCATCCCTGCCCGTTTCAATCAGGGTAAAGGTTCCAAACACAGGTGGCGGCACCTTCCTGTGTTCTAATGGAACGGCATGTCTGTAAATGACATCCCAGGGCATCAACAGCTGGGCTCTAGCAAGCTGTAACCATTCTGGCGCTGCCACCTACGTGCACAGCTGCAGATTCTTGGAATAACTCCGCAGGGCCCAGAGGCTGAGCTCTTGACTCTACTTTGAGTCCTATCTAGGCCTGAGTTCTCGTCATTTCCTTCCTTCTTTCCAGAATTCGTTAGAAACCACTTGCCTGTATAAGCCCCAGCACTCCTGCTTCTATGAATCATGTCAGTTTTCTGTCCCCGGCTATCTGCCAGCCAATCCCCTGAGAGTGCCCTAGTCCAGTCATTCCCAGCCGGCAACCACATGGCTGCAAGTCCCCAGGGAAGGCAGTCACTTCTGGAGCAGTCTGGACAACATGGAATGCTGATCGCTGTGGAAAGCGTGGGTGACCCTCTTGGGGTGGCAGGGAAAAACTCATGCTGCCTTCTTTTACAGAGGGGTTGTTTTTGTTAAAACTAAGTTGCTGGCCCAATCTGTCATCAGTATCCAGGCCTCTCCTCAATTAGGCCTCCCTTTCCTGGCTAACTACTGAACTGTCTCTTTTTTACTAATTTATTTTCCACATAGTACCGATCATTCATCCACATTGATCTTATTTCTTTACATAATTATCCACACACCTATCCTGAACTAGAATCTGAACTCCATGAAAGCAGGAACTTTGGATATTTCCCCAGTTTGGTATTAAGAAGACCATGGTACAATAGGAGAGCTGGAAATACAAATGAATAATTAAGAAACAATGTGGCAAGTCCAGCAATGGAAATGTGCTCTCTGCTAGTCAAGGAGTCCTCTACCTCCCTGAATCAACCCCAGAGACCCTGAAGGCCTGAGTATGGGCTGCTGGATGAACAGGCAGAGGGAGATCTGTTTCCACGTGCAATAAGGAACTGAGCCCTGTTGATCCCTTTGGCAAGATACTAAAAGATAACTATTTGTGCTAAGAAACAATGCTACAAATTATAAAGGACAGGAAACATGGCTTGAAAACAAAACACACAGAAGGTGAGCAAGTAGAAACCCAAGTTCCTCTCTACTTATGAAGTGTAGAAAAAAAAAACAACAGGCTCGGCGCCCATCGCTCAGTGGTTAGGGCACCAGCCACACGCACCGTGGTTGGTGGGTTTGAGCCCAGCCTGGGCCTCCTAAACAAACAACAACAACAAGAAAAGCTGGGCGTTGTGGCAGGCACCTGTAGTACCAGCTACTCAGGAGGATGAGGCAAGAGAATCACTTGAGCCTAAGAATTCGAGGTTGCCGTGAGCTAAGATGCCACCACACTCTACTGAGGGCAACATAGTGTGACTCTGTCTCAAAAAAAAAATAAAAGAAAAAGAAAAAGTACAATAAAAAGGAAGGTGGTGTGGGTCAGCCACCAACTTATAGAGCTTTGGGCAAGCCAGTTAATGGTCTCAAGGCCTTTATCCATAAAATAGCAGAGTTCCCCCCAGCTCTGAAATGTGTATCTGACCATTGAACGGTACAGCTGCCATTTATTGTGCCAGACATAGAATAGACTTGACCTGTATTAGCTTCTCTAATCCTCACTATGCGATGATACCTTCTTGATTTGATGGATGAGGAAACTGACACCCAGAGAGGTTAGTTAATTTACACAATGCTGCAGAGCTGGTGAGTACAGAGCTGGTATTCATGTCCAGGCAATTGGACTATAGAACTTAAACTTTTATGACATTTATTTATTTATTTAGAGACAGAATCTCACTTTGTCGCCCTCAGTAGAGTGCTGTACTGTCACAGCTCACAGCAACTTCAAACTCTTCAAATCGCCCAAGCAATTCTCCTGCCTCAACCTCCCACAGCACTGGCCCTATAGGCGTGAGCCACCTATAGTAGCTGGGACTACAGGCACTTGCCACAATGCCCGGCTATTTTGTTGTTGTTGCAGTTGTCATTGTTGTTTAGTAGGGTCAGGCCAGGCTCGAACTCGTCAGCTTCAGTGTATGTGGCCAGCGCCCTCACCACTGAGTTATAGGTGCTGCCACTTTTATGACTTTTTAAATCAATTAGATCATACACGTAAAATAATATAAAGGGTGGCCATAAAGTTCACATGCAATTTTAAATTGCACACAAATTTTATGGCAAGTTTCTTGCAGCATACTCACCAGTAAACCTAGTTTTTTGGTTTTTTTTTTTTAATGTTTGTTTGTTGTGGTAGAGACTGAGTCTTGTTATGTTGCCCAGACTGGTCTTGAACTTTTGGCCTTAAGCCATCCTTCCACCTCGGCCTCCCAAAGTGCTGGGATTACTAGTGTGAACCACCATATCCCATGTGAATATTTTTGAGGAATAAATAATAGAAAGAAATTAACAAACACTCAAGTACTGACTTCCCAAATTTAAGAAGTAGAACACTAACAATACCCTGTGCCACTCTTGGGTGACCCTGCTCCGTCTCATTCTCCTTCTTCCCCAGAAGAGGCAATCACTATTCATTTAAAGGCTATGTTAATGATTTCTGTGCTTAAAACATTTTTTTAACCCCAAATATTATATTGTTAAGTTTGGCTTAGATTTGAACTTCATATAAATGTTGTCATACTCCATACAGGTGTACTATTTTGCTAATTGCTTTTTTTTTTTTTTTTGCTTTTAATTTCAGCTGGCTTTCACTCTTCTTAGTTTGGGGTTTTGTTTTTTTTCCTTCTTCCTTTAGAGATTCTCTTGCCCTTTGCTTCCCAAGTAGCTGGAATTACAGGCGTCCGTCACAACGCCCGGTGTCTTCTTTTTTTTATTTTTTGGTAGAGACAGGATCTTTTACTCTGGCTCACTCCAACTCATAGCTGGTCTCGAACTTTCTGAGCTCAGGAAATCCACCTGCCTCGGCCTCCCACAGCACTGGCACTATAGGTGTGAGCCACCACGCCCGGCCTGCTGCTTGCTTTTGCCCCTTAGCATAATCTACGCTCGTCCATATTGACATGGATTGATGTGTATAGCTTTAGTGTATTCATTTAGTTCACTGCTGTGCATATTCTGTGTATGAATACACCACAACGTACTTAGCCATTCTCTGTTGATGACATAGGGTTGTTTTTGCTGTTCCCGACAATACTACTAAGAATGTAAATTCAAGCATGTCTCCCAGGAAATCTATGCGAAGGTACTGGACATGAAATTTCTGGGTGAAGGGAATAGGATATTCTGTACGACTAAGTAAGGCCAAAATTTTATACCAGTTTACACAATCATGAGCAGCATATGAGTTCCTAGTGCTTTTTCTATCCTATGTAAGCGTCCTGGCCAGTGCTTGATATTGTCACATTTTTTAATTCTTTCACCAATTTAGTAGTCTGAAAATATCTCATTGGTGGATTACTCATTTCCCTGAGTAGAAGTGAAATTAAGTACCTTTTCCAGTGTTTGTTGGTCATGTATATTTCTTCTGGGAAATGTCCATTTTAAAATCAGACTATGTTTCTTATTGATTTAAGATCACTCTTTGTACATTATGGATAATTGTAGAGCTTCTTAAATATAAAGAAGCGTCATTAAAGGCCAGGCATAGTGGCTCACCCCTGTAATCCTAGCACTTAGGAGGCCAAGGTGGGTGGATTGCCTGAGCTCACGGGTTTGAGACCAGCCTGAGCAAGAGCGAGACCCCTTCTCTAAAAAACAGCCAGGCCTTGTGGCAGGTGCCTGTAGTCCCAGCTACGTGGGAGGCTGAAGCAAGAGAATTGTTAAGCCCAAGAGTTTGAGGTTGCTGTAAGCTATGACACCACAGCACCCTACCAAGGGCGATAAAGTAGTACTCTGTCTCGGAAAAAAAAAAAAAAGTGTTATTAGAATACCTACAAGAACTGCCTCGGTGCCTGTGGCTCAACATGCTAAGGCACCAGCCACGTACATCTGAGCTGGCGGGTTCGAATCCAGCCTGGGCCCACCAAACAACAATGACGGCTGCAACCAAAAAATGGCCGGGCGTTGTGGTGGGTGCCTGTAGTCCCAGCTACTTGGGAGGCGGAGGCAAGAGACTCGCTTGAGCCCAGGAATTGGAGGTTGCTGTGAGCTGTGATGCCACAGCACTCTATCCAGGGTAACAGCTTGAGGCTCTGTCCAAAAAAAATACAGTCTCAAGAAAAGCAGGTCTGTACCATTGAGTTGTGCTGATCTTACTTAACCTGCAAATATTACCTTCTCAGTATTGGGAAGGAACACTCACAGATACCCTGTCCCCTCTGCCACATGTAACCCTGTAGATGTACCAAATTGGAATCCTTCCATCTCATCTCATTCTGTATAAAAATCCTTAAAAGGGAAGAACCAGACTCCTCTCTCCTGTCACTCCCTAATTCAAAGGAAATACCTGAAACTTGAGAAATGGAAAAATGAGGTGAGAGAATACTTCCCAAGCTTTTTAAAGCATCAAATCATGATGCATTTCATCTCTGCCAATTTACACGAAATCAGCCTATGAAATGACACTAAAAACAACAATTGGAGCAGGGATCTTTGCAAATCAAGATGCTCTGTTGACTTAGGTGGGTCCTGTTCTTATTGTCGGAAAGAAAAATAAAAGGGAAACACTAAGATCAGACTTGGAATACCTTATTTAGAAATAATTCTTTAGGCTCGGCGCCTATGGCTCAATGTGCTAAGGTACCAGCCATGTACACCTGAGCTGGCGGGTTCGAATCCAGCCCAGGCTGCCAAACAACAATGACAGCTGCAACCAAAAAAAAAAAAAAAGAAATAATTCTTTAAATTTAGGCCACTTGACTGGTGAAGGAGGGGCCTGCAAGGTACCAGAGGTCGGAAGTGGCAAAGCCATCAGTCAAGGGGCCCTGGGAGGAAATAGGGCAGAGTGGTGTTGAGCAGAGCTTTGGAGTCGCCCAGACCAGCTCAACGACTCCTGATGGTGCCTCTCACCTGCCGCATGGGCTTGGACTTGGCCTAGCCACAGGCTGAGGCTCAGTTTCCTCATGTGTGACCCTCTTCACACATGGTGATATAAGGCATGTGCAAGTGCTTCACACGTGGCCGCACATCTGCGACACCGAACAAGCTTTAACTCTTAGACTGTTTCCAGTTCTCTCATTGCTCAGCCTAATTTCATCACATTGGATTCTGCTGCCCATGAACCAGTCAGCAAAAAGTAAGACAGAATAGCATCGCTATGGACAGAACGTTTGTGTCCCCCCAAATTCTGCAACGTCAAAGCCTAATCTCCAGTGGGATGGTATATGGAAGTGGGCGCTTTGGGAGGTGATTTGGTCTCTCTCTGTCACTTGAAAACGCAGCAGGGAGACCACCATGGCAAAGCAGGCAGAAGGCTCTCGCCAGAAGCCAACCACACTGGCCCTAAGCTTGGAACCGTGAGAATGAGTTTCTGTGGTTTAAGCCACCCGTTCGGTGGTATCCATCACAGCAGCCCAGACTGACGGAGACGAGCACGCAAATCGACTCTTTAAGGTCAACAAGAGTATATTTGTGCTGCTATTTGGAATAGTTAAGAATAGACATACAGTAGTCAACAAAATTGTAGTATAAGTTTTGAAATGTAAGAAACATATGTCTGGTTCTAGGCAGGCAGAAATAAATATTTGCTCACTCAAAAGACAGCCAGTATGTGAACTCCGCCAAGATGGCCTATTTTTACCTGCGGGGCTGGTGAGGGTCTGCACTTTGCCACAGGGAGGCCCAGTTCCTGTCTTCCTCTCTCCAATTCAACTCAGCGTAACTTTAGCCACATTTCCTTCCCTGTCCTGGGCCCTGGGGACGCCGGGGTCTGGCAGGAGAGACAGATGTTGATTGGCGCCATTCCTGCCGAGTTCCAGGCCTGGGGAGGTTTTGCACATAGATTCCTGGTCTCAGGACGAGGGTTCCCACAGGGAGCCATTGAGCTTGGCTCCTGCCATCAGGAGAGGGCTCATCTGTGGCTCTCTGCCTGGTGACAGCAAAGGCATTTGACTGTGCCCTTTCTGACCTTCCTTCCTCCTCCACTGCCACCAAAGAACCACCCCCTCTTTGCTCACTTAGAATCGGGTTCCTGGGCCCTTCCCCCTTTCAGACAGCCCCCCCATCTTCCCTCAACAAGAAAGTAAGAAAAGCTTGAGAGATAGTTGATTTTAGTGAACAGAAATTCATTCTTACTGAATGAAACACCTCCCACACAAAGACTAGCCTTGAAGATCTGTATTTGTTATTTAAGACCCTGTGGGGAGGGGAAGGAAGAAGATGGGAGATCCATCACAGGACAGGAGCGCCCAGCTCCTCCCACCCCCCAATCCTGGCCTGCTCAGCCTTCAAGCCCCTCACTCAGGACACCTTATGCTGAGGGCTGGAGCTAGGGACTCTAGCGTCAAGGGATGGATGCTGGTGACAAAGAGACAAGGACAAGCCTGGGACTAGAGGGCTGAGACACCATCATAGCTCTCCGGGTCCCAAGCCTTTCACTGGCTGCGAATGGGAGGAGAGCGATGAGAAGGAGAAAGCAATGTGGAGATGAGCTCACATCTGGTCTGTGGCCTGATTATAGCTACGAGGAATCGGCTCCACATGGAAACAGAAAAATTGCCTTGGTTATGCCATAAAATTCTGATCACAGTCATTTCTGCCACTGCCCTATCTTTTGTGTGTGATGGCCACATGCCGCCCCCATGATGTACTTTCATAAACGTGGCTCAGTGTTCAGTGTTATTTGTTGGAGTAGTAACAAATCTGGGGGCCAGCCTCATTAGCACTTTCTCCCTCGACTCACACGGTCCTCTGTTCCCAACTTTAACATCCGATCTAGTAGACAGAATGGGGTTGGACGGGGGTGTGCTCCTATTTATTCAGAATTTTCCCTGATAATTTTATTATCTGAGCAATTGCTATATGACTTTCCTATTCCCTGTGCTCAGAATTTGTGATTGTTTTTCTTTTCTTTTTTTTTTTTGAGACAGAGCCTCAAGCTGTCACCCTGGGTAGAGTGTCGTGACATCACAGCTCACAGCAACCTCCAATTCCCGGGCTCAAGCGAGTCTCCTGCCTCCGCCTCCCAAGTAGCTGGGACTACAGGCACCCGCCACAACGCCCGGCCATTTTTTGGTTGCAGCCGTCATTGTTGT
>CAUYON010035777.1:0-14441 GCA_963573935.1 Arctocebus calabarensis
GTGATCAAGGAAATGCCATGAAGGATATCTGTAACAGTATGATCAAAATATTTTTGAATGTATATGAATCGTGCCCTGTGATTGCACCAATGTACATAATTATGATTCAATAAAATTATTAAAAAAAATAAATAAATAAAATAAAAAAAAAAAGAAATAAAAAGAAGCATATTGATCTTGGTAACAGGTCTCAGTTTTATAAGATCACAGTGCTATAGAAAAACCATCAAGATAAGTTGGAGATGCTTTTGTGATGATATTTGTGGCAATTGTGTCAGTCTTCGACATGGGTGTCCTGTAGTTGCAGATACAGCTGACTGCAGAGCTATGCTGTCTCTCAACTGCATAGACATTTTTTGCCTTGCTCCTAAAATAAAGTATGATTTGCTATTACACAGGTTTGGATTTACAGTAAAATCTAACAAACTCTTGGTTTTGCTGTACAGGCAGAAGGGGGTGACTTTGAATTAGCGAGGAATTTTCAGTTACTTATGGGATATTTTCAAAGTAGAATTTTAAAACTTTGAAGCAAGTTGCACAATATCACTAGAACTTAAACTTTGTGTGAGGCCAAGAACTTTGTTTTATTCCTTGCCACAACTCTGAGGCATAGCACACAGTGGGCCTTCAAAAATAAAAAGAAATGCATAAGCTTTAGGCAAATCACTTCATATTTCTAAGTTTGTATTTTGTCACTTGTCAATGGAGAGGGTTGTACTATTTTGGTATCTGGTATTTTCCTTCCCTATGACTTATTTTGTAATTCTTTTTTTCCAGTGAACTGCAAGTCCTAAAAGATGCAATATTTTAAACAGTTTATTTGAATAAATTGTTTTGCCCATTTTTGTATTGAACAAAGACAAATATAACAGTGTCCAGTGTTTGTGATCAGCAGTAGAAAGTATTGATATAATTCTAAACAAAGCAAACATCACATTGTAATTTTTTTGTGCAATCTCTTATGGATAAATCAACAATTTTTAAATGATGACAATATGGTCTAAGTGACTACCTTTGCAAAACAACAGTATTGCTCTAGGTCATCTTCAAGTCTCCTTCATCTCTAAAGCAGATTTCTATGAACTTCTGTTTCCTGATGTGTTATAGGAAGGACTGGAACCCCCCATGATTTTTCTAGGAGGTGCCTTCCTATGATGATCCTGAGTTATGGAAACTTGAATCAGGCAAATACAGTGTTCTAACAGATATTCTTAACTAAAGAAACATTAGTAAATAGATAAGAATGTTTTATAGTGTGAATGGAAATCACATATGGGCAAATCATGGAAAAAACCATCTTCATGATTTTTATTTATTTGCTTATTTTGAAACTGAGTCTCACTTTGCTCTCTGGGTAGAGTATCGTGATGTCACAGCTCACAAAAACCTCAAACTTAGGCTTAAGCGATCCTCTTGCCTCAGCTTCTTGAGTAGCTGGGACTACAAGTGTCCGCCACAATGCTCAGCTTATTTTTCTCTTTTTGTTAGTAGAGACAGGGTCTCTAACTCTTGAGCTCAAGGAATACACCTGCCTTGGCCTCCCAAGTGTTGAGATGGCAGATGTGAGCCACTGTACCCAGTCTCATCTTTATGTTTGTTAAAAGTGTTTTTTACAAATTACTGGTACCACATTATTTGCATTAAGGGAGAAACAGTTTCATATATAAAGGTAAACTTTACCCAAGGACATAGAATCACATAGTCTGAATTAATAATAATGGCAATTTATTGTTGAAACTGTGCTTTGTAAGTATAAAATAATTTCATTGAAAGTAACCACCCCTACTTTACAGATAAGGAAATACAAGTAGAGAAATGTTAGAAACTTAATCAAGGCAGAACCAGGATCTGAACCCATGTCAGTCTCCCTAGAGAGCCTCTTAATCACATTTAAGGATCTCTTAGTCACATTTAAGACTTGGCTAAGCAGGCATGTTTATTCATTCATTGAAAATAAATGAACATGGGCATTTTATTCATGTGTAGATTAGCACACCAGAGTTTTTACAAATTGTCAAAAGTGAGGAATCTCAGATCAGACTTTTTTTTTTTGGAGGCAGAGTCTCATTGTGTCGCCCTCGGTAGAGTGCTGTGGTGTCACAGCTCATAGCAAACTTAAACTCTTGGGCTTAAGCGATTCTCTTGCCTCAGTCTTCCAAGTAGCTGGGACTATCTGCCACAACGCCAGGCTATTTTTTGTTACAGTTGTCATTGTTTAGCTGGCCCAGGCTGGGTTCAAACCCACCAAGTTTGGTGTATGTGGCTGGCGCCGAGCCATACATCAGACTTTCAAAGATCATGGCAAGCCAAAGGCAATATGGGGAGAAGACATTAGAACAGAACCAATAACACACAAAACCAATGATCTGCCCAGAAGTAGAAGTACCACAACAAAGGTTAAGGGTTAACATGACTTCAAAGGAGTTCTAGACTAGCCTGAGCAAGAGTGAGACCTCGTCTCTAGGAAAAAAAAAAAGAAAGCCAGGTGTTGTGGCAGGCGCCTATAGTCCCAGCTATTTTGGAGCCTGAGGTGGGAGAATCGCTTGAGGCCAAGAGTTTGAGGTTGCTGTGAGTTGGGGGACAAAGTGAGAGTCTGTTAAAAAAAAAAAAAGAAGCAACTTAAAAATACAACTTTTCCAACTAAGTAGAAGTTCTATGCAGCAGGAATATCCATAATTCCAACCTCCTAAGTGATTTTTACTAGGATGTAGTTTAAGGAATTGGTTTGTCACATGGGAGTCCCAATTTCAAGGTTCCTGGAAGAACTACACTAGGGATGTTTGCTAGGAGCAAAGCCGAGAGGGTGAGTCACAAAGTAGGGGTTGTTCATATTCGGCCTCAAAGTGGCTAGGACTTCTCACGCAATCCTCAATATCTTGACAAAGAACGAGAGAGAAAAAGGTGGCTGGGAGAGTGATTGGAGCATTACTGTTGTCCCAAACAAAGTTAGTTTAATGGGTATTAGTTACTTCATAGCCACTATTATACAGCCACCACACTTGCTAGCAAGCTAACGAGCTTGATTTCGTATCTATTAATACTGCTAAATAAAACATGATGCTAATATCTCCCAAGGCTCTATTTTGTTGTTTCTATTCTGAAACTGGCCCAAAGATGTTCTGAAGATCATTACAGCTAGCTAACGTTATCTTTGAGATTACTAGTATTTTTCTAGTTTTTCCTTATATTTTTCTGTGGTTTAGAATTCTTTTCACATAAAACCACATCATGATTCTAATAAGAAAAAAAAATGGATGCTACATTTTAGAAGCCCCTAAGGAGATGGCATCTCATTAAGGATGGCCTAAAAATCTCATGATTAACTGTACCTTTCACTTTCTTCCTTGAAACTTCTCCTGGTCTCGAATTTGTATAACAACTTAGGAAGCATAAGTTATGATCATCAGCTCTCCTGCCTCTTTCCCCCCATGTTTCCAAAGTGAGCCTAACGGCATTTTGGAAATTGGAAGCAAGTAAGAAACTGAAGTGGAAGTCTTGCACATAAAAGGGAAAAATCGTTTTTAGATGAGTCACTGGGAAAATGAGGAATAGTGAGGGCATCACTGTATTAATTATTGATGTGAGCAGTATTTGCTGGGCATCTTCTCAATACTTTAACAGTAGTACCTACGAAGTGTCTTATGTTATAATTATCTTCATCCCTGTTTTCCAGATGGGAAACTGAGGTGCAGATGGGTTAAGTAAGTAGTCAAAATTACTAGTGGCAGAGCCAGGATATGGAGCTAGGCCATCCTGGTGTTTGGAGTCTAGGTTTTAAAATACCTGCTACCGTGCCTTCTTGAGGGATTCAGGACAAGTGCCACATGGACTGTGAAGACCTTGACAGGTTAGCTGTTGACAGGCTGACTCCTGCTTCTCTCTCAACTCCATATCCCAATGGCCTCCCAGACCCTCTTACTCTGATCCTAGAAGTATCTGAGATACCTCTCTTTTCATACCAGTTTTCCAAATACAGGTCAAGGCTTGCCCAGTCTACTGCAGTTGCTTGCCCTCTGTCTGGCCTTCCCACTTCAGAGTTCTTTCCTCATTTCTATAAAAAATATTGCTCTGTGTCAGAAACAGGGGCTAGAGTGGGGGGAACAGGGAGTTTTGTTTAATGGATATGGAGTTTTAATTTGGGAAAATAAAAAAGTTTAAAACTGTAGCGCTGCATGGTGGTGATGGCTCTATAAAAGTGTCAATGTATTTCAGGCCATTAAACTATATGCTTAAAAATGATTAGGATGGTAAATTTCATGCTTATGTACAGTAGAACCTCGGCAAGTTGACCACCCAAGGGGCTGTAACAAACTGGTCAGCATACAGAGGTGGTCAACATAAGAAACGAGGCCTACTGTACTGATACGTACATGCGGTATATGTCCAGTCTGAAAATTAGGTCAAGGAAGTGGTCAATGTAGGGAAGTGGTTGACTATGGGGGTTCTACTATATGTATATTTTACTACAATTAAAAAATATATATTGTTCTAATATGTAACTTGTCCACAAGATAAAGTCCAGATTTCTTAGCATAGCTGTCATTACTTGTTGGATCACCTGTCTCATAGGTCATGCAGGACTCTGGCTTGGCCACCATTTTGTTTGTGCTGACCACCTGTGATCTGCCACTATTTTTGGCCTTTCTCCTGGAGAGACCCCATGGCCCTGAGAGCTGTCATGTAGCCCTACTGATTGCCTAGGAAGTAGCAGGAGGGTGGATTAACAAGGAGATAGCAGATGGAATCACAGCTTCTCAAGCAGCTAGACGGCGTAGAGTGAATGGAGGTGGTGTGGCCTGGTGGGAGAGGCAAACAGACCTGAGCTTGAATTCAGGTCTACCATGAAACTTTCTATCTATGAAATGAGGGTGATCTCCTATTATAGGGCTGTTGTAAGGATTATTGTCAATGATGTTTTAGATGTAGTGGGTTTTCAGTAAAAGATACATATTGGGAATTCTCTTTAGGTCACACTCCATTAAACTTTCAAGAGTAAGGCACAAGTGATATTCTAGTTATCTAATTCAATAAGACATGGGTGATATTCCAGTTATCTATTTCTGTGTTACAAACCACTCAAAACTTAGTGACCGAAGGTAACAACTGTTACAGCTTTGTAATTCTCACATATGGAATTTGGGCTGGGCTCATCAGGAGGGGCTCATCTCTGGTTCATGTGGAGTTAACTGGGGCATCTTTGCTGAGGGCTGGAGCTTCCACTTCAGTTTCCAAGATTGCTCATGCCCATGTCTGGCAAGTGGGTGCTGGCTGATGTCTAGGAGCTTAGTGAAAGTTGAGGACTGGGGGCCTCAGTTCCTCAGCCCCTCTACATGGCCTGGGTTCCAAGGATGAACCTGTGAGATGAGAAATATTATTGTGGCCATTACTGGAAAATGCAGTCTGCCACCAGTGGTGTTGAACTTGTGGGAAGGCTTTGGACCTGGAACCCATAGGGAAGTAGCCTCTGAGGTTTTAAAGTTTCATAGGCACTAAGTGTTACATGGAACCAGGAGGTAGGGGACATGAACTGTGTTTTTTTTTTTTTTTTCTTTTGCAGTTTTGGCCGGGGCCCTGGGCTTGAACCCACCACCCCCGGTATATGGGGCTGGCACCCTACTCCTTGAGCCAAGGCGCCCCCCAAGGACATGAGTTTTAATCCTGTCACCAACCATGCTTTACATAGCATTCCCCTTGGGACCTCAGACTTCTTATTTGTAACTAGGCGATGGGGGATGCCCTTCTGTTTACTCTTCTATACTTCTCTGAGGCCGTGAGGTTGGAGACTAGTCTGTTCCAACCCTGAGATGGCAGCTGTGGCTCAGTCAGTGCTTCTTTGTCCTGCTCTCGCATCAAAATCACCAGGGAAGGTGTCACAAATGCACATGCCTGGGTTGAAATGATCGGGAGTGGGGTCCCTGCTCCCGTGATTTTGAAAAGCTCCCTGGGCGGTGCTAATGTGCGCAGCCAGGGTTGAGAATGAGCGAGCTCAGCTGTTCTGCCCATCTAAGTATGTGCAGGAAGCCAATCAGAGTCACTTTTTGTGCCCATCTGAAATCCCTTTGAGCCATCACCGAATCCAGCCACAGCCGTGATGGCCAGTCCTGTGTTCACAGAGCATGTTGCCCTTGTCCACTTGGCTGCCTCAGAGCATGGGACCTGCTCGGCAGTCAGAGAAAGAGCACGGGAGGGCAGAGGAACTCAAGCTCCTGATCAAATCTCAACTGTGGGGGAGGGAGCCTTGGATAAATGTCCCAGCCTCCAGCCTTTGTCATGGACAGTTCTAGAAGGCATTCTCTGTGCTTTTCAGAGGTCCCTTTGGACCTGAGCCCCTGCAATCCACAGAGCTGTGTCCTGGACTTTTGATCCGCTTCCCTTCTTCCCCGTCTCTTCCGCCTTGCTCTCTCACCCTGAGCCTCTTGGGATTACCTACAAAATAACCTACGTGCACCAAGTCTTTCTCTTAGGCTCCGTGCCCGGAAGAACCTAAGCTAACATGCCAAGTGGTCAGTGCTTGATGGAACTGGCAAAGAGTGGTGTGAACTAGGGAAAATTGGACAACTGCTGTCTGTACCCTAACTGCCATTGTCCCGCCCTGGCCTTTCTAGGTGCTTCTGCACGTCACACTGCCATCAGAGACTCTTGCTAACCCATACCTTATAGGTGCTCTGGCCAGAATAAGCGTGAATAAGCCAGAATAGCTGGCTAACAGCAGAGTCTCCCTCGACAGAGGTTAGTCAGGGAGGAGAGAGGCACCCAAGCCAATGTTGCTTTCTTTATTTAAGCTGTATCTTCTGGAAGAAACAGAGCTAACCTTAGAGTGGGCATTCTCAATGGGGGCAATATCACCCCCATGGCAGTGAAAATTGGTTCTTAGTGCCTGAAACGAAAACAACGAGCTTAACTATTTACACAGGGTGGGGACTAGGACGAGGCTAGTCAGGGGTATAGGGCACAAAGTTACGGTAAGGAGACAGCTGCTCCTGGGCTGTGTGTGTATGTGCATAAATGTCTATACTTGTTAGATGGCAAGGCATGCTGGGCAGAAGGGAACGGAAAGGGTAAAGGCGGGAAGTGTTGCAATTTTAAACAGAACAGTAGAAGCAGCCTCGTGGAAAAGATGAGATATACGCAAAATTCGAAGGAGGCGCTGGAGCAAACCCAGGGGCTCTCTGGAGGAAAAGTGCTCTAGGTAGATGGGACAGCAAGTGCAAAGGCCCTGAGGTGGGCATCCCCTTATGTGTTAGAGCAACAGCAGGGAGGCCAGGACAGCTGACTGAGGGGAGAGTGGAAGAGGAGTTGGGGCAGAGAGCAATCTGTGGCCCAGGAATGTTGGGGACATTTCATTAAGGAGCTCAGGTATAAGGCCAGTGTTGTGAGTGTTCAGTAAAGGCCAGGCTGCCTCCCTCCCTCCCCACCCACCCATGAAGCACTAAGCAACTTTTATAGGTCATCACACTGAAATAGCTCCAGAAGCTAGCAGCCTTCGGAAGCAAGTCAACACGAGTCATGGCTAGTGTCCTAAAATGAAAGGCACAGCAAAGATAATCCATCATTAACACTGACCTTGGTCGTCAGTCTAGATTACGACTAGCTCTGTGTCTGATGTCAGGGGCACTGGGAAGGAGGAATGAAGCCCCAGTATCCCCTACTTGTCAGAAGTAGTTTATTTCAAGGTTCTTATCCTTCCTGAAGTAGACTTCCCTCCTGGAGAGCAGGGTAGACACCAAGTAGGTCGGTGGCTTTTTTTTTTTTTTTTTCCAGGCCACAGCCCAACATGAGAAGTACCCTTGTGTGGTAGGGAGACTGACTCACATCCTAGTTCTACCTTTTGACTAGTAATCTTAGCAAATTACCTGGCTGATCTGTGCCTCGGTTTCCCCATCTGTAAAGTGGGGCTTAGTTCATACGATTGTTATGAGAACTAAATAAATGGGCCAATATTTATGCAGTTCCTGGTTCAAACAATGCTACATAAGTGCTTGTTAATTAAAAAAATAATAATAAACTCCATTTTGAGACTCTACTCTTTCCAGGAAAAAATGCACATGAATACACAAGTTTGCCTTTTATGTCATGGTATTTATGGACACTCCAAAATATATCTCCTAGACCCTTGGGGAAGGGGCAGTCCATAAACCCCTGAGAGAACCAGAATCAGTCCTGGAGGGTAAAGAGCCAAGGGGATGGGTGGGTGGTGCTGTGTGGAGGTGGGAGAAGAAGCAAGAAGCGGGGCTGGAGACTGAGAACACATTTCCCCTTCCTGTTTTGGCCAAAGTGCACCTAGAATTGCTGATCATTTGCACTTTCGGAAGTTCCATCAGCTAAGAGCTGAAGTTTTCTTCAATGATGTCATCATTAATCGTTTAATAAATACATTATGTAAAAGTACTCATTGAGTAGTGTGATTTGAGATGGTCATAGCCTGAGTAAACACATTGCGAATGTGCCAAATTAAAAATGTTTTCATTCATTTTTTTGGTTATGTAGTAAAATCTGAAAATGCAATTTCTGAAAGAGTATCTGTTGTCCTAAGCCCTGAAGAGCCAACATAATAACAACAAAATATTGTTTTGTTTGGGGTTCCCATATAAGAGTGCCTAGGCGTGGTGGCTTGTTTTTAATCATCTCTCTACGGAGCAGTAATTCAATCCAGAGGAGGACTGCCACCAGATTACAAGTTGCAATTGGGTCTAAAATATTCAGGCAAGAAGGGCTAGTCCTTTTGAGATCCACTCCTAGAAGATTAAGCCTTTATCTTTCCCATCCAACTTAAGGAAGAATGTGTTGACAGTAAATATTCATCAGTATTACCACAGCCATAGCTTTAAGTCAACCGTCTCATATTTGAAAATCTACCATAGTGTCAAATAACAGAGGAAAAATGAAAACCTCAGAAACACCCAGACATGACCTTGCATGATTTAAGTGCTGATAGTTTATTTTGGAAGGTGATTCCAGCAATCAGGGGAGCGGGCATTAGGAAAAGAGGAAAAGTCAATAATGGGGGTATTATTGAAGTCACCACTATAGGCAGTGGGGGGCTTATGACCATTGAATTTTTTATGGTATATTTGATATATATTTGAATGGACATTTTAGCAGGCATTTGTAAGATCTGCTAAGTAATCTATCTGCTGTGCTTGGCAGTTACAACTACTACAAACTTAAAATTCTGAATAATACTTGTCCAAGAAGGAATCTCAGTAGGTCATTTTGCCTTGTTACTTTTAGATCTATCCTCCCTCCTTCCCCAAGTATGTTCACCATCACGGGGACCTGACCCCTTGCAATATTTTTCATGTCCCTTTGCCAACTGGGTTCCAACTAGGTTTAGCCAGTGGGTGGTAGGGCAGAAGATTGGAGTGTAGGTGGAAAGGAGAAGTCTGGAAACTCTCCCTTCTCTCTGAGTGGCATCTTTAATAGCGGCTGTGCCTCCTCTATTCATCATTCCAGTCTCACTGGACACTCCCGCCCCCTGTAGCCCCTTCTTGGTCTCAGCCTCTGCCCTATAACTCTGTTCATCGCCTCCCTCCTTTGTCCTTCCTGCCCTAGAAGTAGCAGCATCTTTCCACTGTTGCTGGCCTTCACCTTTGCTCTATTTTCCCATGTTAAATTCCTGCTTTTGAGCTACCTGTTGTGGGTTCCTGAGTGATTCCTGGCTAATAGAGATTTCTTAAGATTTCATTAGTCATTCTAAAAAATATTTGAGAACATCTCCCAGATGCAAGACAGTGGATCAGACTCCTAGAGGATAATAATTAAAACATCAAGCAGCTTAGCTTCTAGTTGGGAAAAAAGGCATATGGTGGAAAAGTTAAATCATATATGTCCAAATGCTAAGTGAAAATTGTAGTCAATGAATAGTTTAAGATACAAAGAGGAGAAAGCCTCTTCTGTAGCCAGGGCTTGCTTGGGGTCATCTTCGAAAACTTATAATTTTGGTGGAAACAGTGTGAAAACTTGAAATTTTATGTGAAATCTCCTGACTTCTAAATGTTAGTAAATAATTCAAATTTTCCAGTGTGATTCCTACTGTGTGGGCAACACAAACTTGTTTGGAAGCTGAGTTGAGACTGAGGGCCAATGTTGTGCATTTGATTGATGGGTTACTTCTGCATTGGGAAAAGTTGGATGCAAAGAACGTTAAGATTCCTTCTAATGAGAAGGTTCTAGGGTTCTGCCCTTTTACTTGTCTATGAGGCAATCAAAGCCTAGGATTGGGACTCATGGAATTAGATTGGCCCTCCCAAATAATTCACTATAATCTTTCCTTTGCTTTTTCTTTCTTCTTCTTCTTCTTCTTCTTTTTTTTTTTTTTTTTGGAGACAGAGCCTCAAGCTGTCACCCTGGATAGAGTGCCGTGGCATCGCAGCTCACAGCAACCTCCAATTCCTGGGCTCAAGCAAGTCTCTTGCCTCTGCCTCCCAAGTAGCTGGGACTACAGGCGCCCGCCACAATGCCCGGCCATTTTTGGTTGCAGTCGTCATTGTTGTTTGGTGTGCCCGGTCGAACCCACCAGCTCAGGTGTACGTGGCTGGCACCTTAGCCCGTTGAGCCACAGGCGCTGAGCCTCTTTTTTTTTGAGACAGAGTCTCACTATGTTGCCCTTGGTAGAGTGCTGTGGCATCACAGCTCACAGCAACCTCAAACTCTTGGGCTTAAGTGATCCTCTTGCCTCACCCTCCCAAGTAGTTGGGACTACAGGTGCCTGCCACAATCCCTGGCTATTTTTTTTTGTTGTTGCAGTTGTATTGCTATTTAGTTGGCCCAAGCCAGGTTCAAACCCCTACTCTCAGTGTATGTGGCCAGCGCTGTAACTACTGTGCTATAGACGCCAAGCCAATCTTCCCATTACATAGTCCTTAATTTTCATCATATCTGTAACGTTGTTGGCTGATTAATTGATAAAATACATTGGAAGTCCTTCATGTATTAAGCCTGGATAACAGGAAGCATTGATCGATGTTCACCATTCCTCTTATGACACATATATTCTCTCTTTTTGATCCTTGCAACAGCCCCATGTTGCAGTGAGAAGAATGCCCCTGACGCCATGTAGGTGATATGGAAGATGGAGGTGGGAGGTAGAGAGGAGAGAGGTAGGGGACAATAGGCCAGATCGTCTTGGTTTGTAGACTCAGCTCTATTGTTAAAACTAAAACTGTGTTTCTAGGCCCTTTGCTTAACCCCTATGGGACTTTTCCTCTTTAAAGGTAGTTCCTTGCAACTCATCCTCTCCGTAATTTTAGGAAACCGGATTTCTGACTATAGTAGGAAGAATAATAGCTCCCCAAAGATGTCAGCATTCTAATCCCCAGAATCTATAAATATGTTTATTTACATGGCAAAAGGGATTTAAGGACCATGGGCTGGGGAGATTATCATGGGTTACCTAGTGGGCCTAATCGAATCATACCAGTTCTTAAAAGTGGAAGAGGACAGGATAGTGAGTCAAGACTAACGCCACATGAGAAGGCCTCCCCCACCCTGTCCCATTGATGCTGGCTTTGAAGATTCATAAACCAGGTATCAACCAAGAACCGTGGGTGATTTCTGGACTCTGAGAATGGCCCTCAATTTATAGCCAACAAGAAAATGAGGACCTCAGTCCTACAACCGCAAGGAACTGAATTTTGCCAATAACCCCAATAAGCAGGAAAAGATTCTCTTCCCTAGAGCCTTAAGAAAGGAATGCAGCCTGTTGTCACTGGCAGCCTTAATTTTTAGGCTTGTGAGACCCATACTGGATGTCTGACCCACAGAACTCTAAGATAACACATTTGTGTTTTAAGCCACTAAGTTTATAGAAATATGTTATAACAGTGACAGGAAACTAATATACTGAAGTTTTCAACTTAAAATATTTGACTGGTGTTACTAGCAATGCTATTGAGTTCAGGAACTGATGGAATTATGGAAATGATGTGGGATGATGAGGGATGAGTTCTTGGATACATTGAGTTGGAGAGACATTTACGTGGCAGTGCTCAAACCACAATTGGCCGTGTAGGATTGGAGTTTGGGAGGTGGTGGCAATAACTTTGAAAAAAAGTGCTGGGGAGGCCATGTAGGGAAAGACGCTGCATGGAAGGGTCCAGTTTTTTGAGTTTCCAGTTTCTGGCTATGTTTGGCTCCCATCCTAAGTTTATGCATGCCAAATTCCTGTTCATCATTATTGGAATATATAGCCTTTGTTAAAAAAAAATCACCAGGGAATTATACTGAGTAAATTTTATACATAGATCTCAATAATTTTTATTTATTGACTTAAATAGAGACTTTAATAAGTGAACAATGCCTTAAAATTTGTTCTTTGAAGGTTTCCAAAGGAAAATCTGAAAACTTTAAATGTTTTTCCTTTCTTTGTTTATGAATCTTTTTAACAATGGAAATGTTTTGTCTCCTAAGAGTGGCATGGAGCGCAAATATCTGACTCACTGGAAATGACGACCACCTCTTTAGTTGTAACAAATGGGAAGTGACTTAGGAGAGGGCCCAAGAGAAACATAAGCTGATACTCAGGAAAGTGTAAGGCCTATGGGGATATCTCTGTGTTGGACCAGGAGTGATGTGGAGCATTGTAATGAGAGACAGAAAAAGCGAATAAATGTTACTCACTGAGCAATTGAGTTCCTAAAAGGAAAAAAAAATGCCCAAAGGAAATAAAGCAAATAGTGATGATTTCAAAATCTCCAGCTTTAACTTACCAGTTTCCCTCCCTTCATCAGGTGGATCACTGTCTTTCTCCCTGAGAACCTCTGGAAGCCCTATAGCTTCCATGATGGAAGAGGTCAGCCCTGCCCATGCCTGGGCTGGTCTAGCCCCTCATCTACTTTTGGATTAAGTTTTAGCTTTTGCTTGTTAAGTCCCAGCCTATCAGACCTGTCTACCCAGGGATGGTGGACCAGTTTTGTGGATTTCCAAGGAGACTTCCTTCTCTGCTCTGACTCTCCTCTTATGCCGGAGTTGCCCATTTCCTTTAATCGCTAAGAAAATGGTAAAACTCAAATCAGCCCCTTTCCCTGTGTGCACATAGCTCTGGCTAAAAGATTTACCAGTGGAGAAGGTTGGAACCTTTGGTGCCAATGGTCATCCACTGGGCAAAAATGTAAAAGAAGCAGTGTTAGCCTCTGTTGCCCTTCAACACCCTTCCCCACCTTCTGATACTGACTCCTCCTTTCCCCTGTGCCTTCATCCTGCTCCCTGTTTTTGCCTCAGGCCTCCCCCACTGCACTTCACCTGCCCATATGCTGAAGGTTGACCTAATTTCCTCAGTGCTTTTCTACCTTGCCCAAGATGGTAGCTCTTTACTAGGTGATCAGAAGAATTCAGCCAAATTGAATGAACTCATACTAAGATGTGAATGACTGATTGCTCCTTAATGCCCCCAAGGAAATTTTTTAAATTATCCCTTAAAAAGTTAACCCAACAGATTCTTTGACGGGTAGGATATTAAAGTAGCATGAGGGATACTGAAGAGCAGAGACTAAGGAAGAAGTAATTCCAATTAAATTTAGGCACCAAAGCACCTAACCATTCTGCCTACATTTACCTTGTTGCTTGCAGGGTAATTGGGAAACTTGAACACTCATGCAGTCCTGTTTTCAAGCAGAATTATGATTTTAATTATCCCAGAAAATAATCAGTACCCTGTCATCATTTCAGGAAAATGGGCTCCTAGGGGCTATCAGGTATATTTCGCCATGCAATTGTCATTTCCAAATATACTCAATCTTTCCTATCTCAAGATACCACTATGAAAATAACTATTACTTTGTAATTGATTTTTTTTTAATTTATAAGATAATACCCTGTGTGGGTGAGGGTTTAGGGAAGTAACACTCCCATGTATGGTACAGGATAGTATAAATTAGTTCAAATTTTCTGTAGGGCATTTTGACAATCAAATTTCATGGAATTTCTGAAAGAAATAGCCAAGTATGTATACAAAAATTAAGCTGAAAAGATTTATTGCAGCACTGTTTGTAATCATGAAAAATTATATACACCAGGCTCAGTCCCTGTGGCTCAACAGGCTTAAGCGCCAGCCACATACACCTGAGCTGGTGGGTTCTAATCCAGCCTGGGCCTGCCAAACAACAATGACAGCTGCAACCAAAAAAGAAAAAATGGCCGGGCTTTGTGGTGGGTGCCTGTAGTCCCAGCTACTTGGGAGACAGAGGTGGGAGACTTGCTTGAGCCCAGGAGTTGGAGGTTGCTGTGAGCTGTAATGTCATGGCACTCTATCCAGGGTGACAGCTTGAGGCTCTGTCTCAAAAAAAAAAAAAAAAATTATAGATCACACCTATGGTGCATCTTAGCAGGGTACTGGTGAAACTTATTAAAGGTAGAGTATCAATGTCTTTATATAGTGATCAAGAAAATGCCATGAAGGCTATCTGTAACAGTACGATCAAAATATTTCTGATTGTATATGAAGC
>CAUYON010035780.1:0-18780 GCA_963573935.1 Arctocebus calabarensis
ACTGCTCACAGCAACCTCCAGCTCTTGGGCTTAAGCGATTCTCTTGCCTCAGCCTCCCTAGTAGCTGGGACTACAGGCACCCACCACAGCGCCCGGCTATGCTTTGACTAATTTTAAGGTTTCCACTTGAAGATGTCTAGCTCTGTAATAGTGTAATAAAAGATTTTACATATAGTTGACTTTTTAATTGTCACATTTGTCAAAATTGTCTAAGTATCCATACAGCTATTTCTCTTTGTATTCTCTACCATGTTGGTACACATTTGACTCCATACTCAGGGCTAAGACCAGGGATCATGTTTTAAGTGCTAAGGTCACCACGAGAAATTGCCACCACTTGTAGAACATTCTTACCCACTAATACTAGACAGAGGATTGTATAAAATCCACCTGCCATCTTGTTAACCTATGGCCCCATTGTTAAGATTTTTTCTCTCCTCATAAAACTCACAACCCTTAATAAGTAAAGATAACTCTTGAACAATGCAGGTTATTTAGTACATAGACTCTTCATGTAGTCAAAAATCTATGCATAATCTTTGACTTTCCCAAAACATACTTGCTTATTAGTTGACCTAATATTGACCAGAAAACTTACTGACAACCTCAAAAGTAGATTGACACATGTTTTTAATTGCATGTATTGTATACTGTATTCTTACAATAAAATAAGCTAGAGAAAAGAAAATACTAGGAAAATCATAAGGAAGAGAAATATATGTACTACTCATTAAGTGGAAGTGAACTATCCTAAAGGTCTTCATACCCATCTTCAAACTGAGTAGTTTCTCAGTCTGAGAAACAGAAGGAAGAGGAGGGCTTGGTTCTGCTGGCCCAAAGGTGGCAGAAGCAGAAGAATATCTGCATATATGTGAACCAGCATAGTTTAAACCTGTATGGCTCAAGGGTCAACTGTAGTAAGTTATTGAGAATGACAGGAGTGATAATCCTCAGATCATTTCCCCAACATGAAGTTGGTTAATTTGGGATAATATTTTCTAATACTTACATCTGCTACTGGAAGTTCAGCTTTGTATTCATGAACTGAATTAGCCTATGAAATGTTATTTGGCATTTTAGAAGCAAGGATAAAAATTAGATCAACATTTTCAAAACTGGTGTGTTCATTTAATACATGATAATAGTTCCGAGACACTCATTTCATTTAAGGCAATATTTTTCACTAAACTTTTGTCAAATAAGTTTGTGAATCACTGTATTGGTCTATACCTCCCTCCTGAACATTCAATGTGTACATCAAGCTAGTAATGGTAACAAAATTCCCTGTAGCAAAATATATCTGTTGACTTTTATCTCAGATGTCCTAATCTTATTTGATTATGAAAAATTCTTATGAATCATTGTTTCATGGACAATGAATTCTGACTTAGATTGATACATGTACTTACCAATGGCAAATATCAAGAGATAACATAAAACTAAAATTACACAGTTTCTACATATAATGCAGAGAAATATCAGTATTTTCATGATATATTATTTTAGCATTTACAACTATAATATAAAGACTTTTTCCCACAAAAATGAATAAAAAATTCTAAAAGACTGGATATTTTTAAGAAGAAAAGAGTGTAAGGGGAAATTATAGTCAATATGAATTGAATACATATTTTGCTCCTTAATGTGGTGTACAAAACATGCAAATTTCATCTAAATATTTTTTCCTAGAGAAAAAAGAGACAGGAAAATAGAAAAAAAGAGGTAAATTAACAATCTTAGTTAGCAGAGGATAAGGAAAATATATAGACTTTTGTTGGATATAAGTTACAAGATTTTTTTTTGAGAAACACAGAAGATGGATTAAAAACTATGCACAAAGATAATCAGACTATATCAACAGACTATAAGGAAAAATGGAATTAGTAGCAGAAAACTACAAAGTTAGTGAAGATCAGATCATGCAAGGTCTTGTTTACCATTCAAAGGCATCCTTTCTCCATTCACAAGACCATGGGGCAAAACTCAGTGGTTTAGTAGAATAACATGAACAGGTTGACTTGTAGAAGGGTCACACTGAAACCATCAAGGTAATTGCTGAGACAAGAATTGTGGTTTGACAATTTATTGAAATAGTGAACCTTGTATATACTCAGAGTGAGCAGTTTTAAGGCCTAAGGAAAAGGGAAAAGCTCTGGATCTGCAGATTAAGTGACTGGCTGCACCTTAGTACTATTGATGAAGATAATATAGGGACGTGGGATAGATTTAAGGGAAGCAGAATAATGCTATTCAGTAAGGTTAAATTCAACTTTTGGTGTGTTATAAAAACTGTAGACCATTACTTGCCAACACATAGCAATTATTACCTAGAGAACTATGTAAAAAATTAGGAGGAAGATGCAGCATAAGTATTACCACCACATAAAGTATGACTGTATAAATAAAACACTACATCATGCTAGAAATAGAAGGAAGAGGACCGGGATATGAAGATATTAAGGTTGGAGAACTGTTACAGACAACAGGTTGTGAAGTCATCACAACAAAGGGGTCAGGTACAAAAAGTTGAGAAAGGGTTAGTTGAATTTAGTAATCAGATCTGTGGCATTCCATAAAGTAGTTTTGGTTTAGAAGTTAAAAAAGAAAAAGTGTTCAAATAGATCATCCTTTAAGTAAATGTACTTTTCTCAGAGAAAAAAAAATTTCCTAATATCTATAGAATTAAATGGATTTTAAATTCTAGGATTAAAAAATGTTTACAAGAGAATAGATTAGAAGATAATTTTTTGGTTCATCCATTGGTTGTCATTTTAGTGAAGGAAATTGAGAACTATTATGAAAAATTAGTAAAGTAGGATAAAGATTTAGAAGAAAATAGGGTGGCACCGGTGGCTCAAAGGAGTAAGGCGCCAGCCCCATACGCCAGAGGCCCTTGCCAAAAAATGCAAAAAAAAGATTTAGAAGAAAATTATAGAAAACTCTTTTTTCAAACATTTGTTTGTCCAAAAAGGAAACTGATGGCTGATAATGTACAAAAAACAAAAAATGAAACAAAATTTAAAAAGAATTACCTTGTTGTTATGTTATCTTTTTGGACATGGACAGGTCATCTTAACTAATACTTTAATATATTATGAAATAAGCTAAAATTTATTATTAAAACATATAAGAAATAGAATTTTAATTTCATTCACTGACATATATTTGCCTCAATTCTATCATAAAAATATTTAATCATGTCAATTTTTTATTTACCAATATGTCTTCATATAGTCAATTGTGCTTAATTTTTAATGCACTAATGTGATTATGAAACACATTATATAGTCTCAAATGCATAATACAAATCAAAATTGTAAATGATAGTTGTCTTTCTGAATTTTTCCCCAACTAAATGATACCAAAAACTAAAAGAAAAAACAAACAAAAAAAGCCACTATTCTTGAGTAATAATAAATCTAGGTTTTATGTCTTGGATCACTTTCTACATGGAGTGATTTTTCTTTAGTGGAAAGAAGAAGCAATAAAAAAATAGAATAGATAGTCTTTCCCTGGAGTAGCCAAGAAGTGCAATTCACTAGTGGCCACTGCAAATTGCTTTAGTACAATAAAGGATGTTGATTCATTGGTGCTGCACAAAAACTGAGGACTCACAGCCGTAAAACGCCAGGAAAGGTAGGGTGATATGATGGAAAGGGAATAATTTCAGTAGTAAAATGGAACGAGGAAAAGTACTAATATAATATTTTGTGTTGTAAAATTTCAGACCGAATGCAGCATTTAAAAAGTTACGTGATTAAAAAAAAAAAAATGTGTCATAGATACATAAGGCAGAAAGTAAGCCACAGCCAAAGGAAGAGAAAGCATCCAAAACCAGGCCAAAAACCAGTGGATTGTGGTTATGAGAACTGAGAAAGAAGAAGCTGAACCAGGCTGACAGGACAAGGCTAATGAGTGGTGAAAAAGCTCAGGGAAGCCACAAGCTAACAGGAGGAAAGGGAAAAACCTCATTGCAAATTAATCAAAAAGTAGCAGCTTTATGATGGTGGATGAAGCCGACAATAAATCATGTAAAAGGCAAGGGGTGCGTAGCCATCAATAAGAGACACTGGTTGGTGATAGGAGGAGGGGAAATGTTGGACTTATTTAAAATAATCTTCTCTTTCTGCTAGCAGAAGGGAAAACATTAGCACATATTCCTGGGATTTGCTGCACTTATACAATAAACTTGGTAGGAGATAAAATGCACATTTGGAAAATCTACTTATGAGCATATCTAGTATTTTTTGGTGCAAGTGCAAAATTTAATGTGGTTATTACTGAGCCAGACTAAAGAAGCCATGAATTACATGTATTATAAGGGGGGATTTGAAGTTTATAAGCATGTAAAAATGATTAGGTATGGTAGAAAGGGCACACTAAATCAGTTGAATTTCCCCAAAGTAAAAATAGTTTCCACAGAACTACCTAATTATATCTAGACCCAAAGTTCAATTCAATTCGTTTACTTTACTTCTTGTTTAGACTTGGGGTGAAAGAAGGTTATAGTTCACACTTTCAGACCTTCAATGGTTCCAATTCATTTGAAGGAGTTTACTTTTTCTTGTGAAAAAAAAATTTTTTTTTTGGCTTACATGACACTTTTTCTTTTGTTGTTGTTTTTCCTTTACTCTTTTCTATTACTCTAATTAATTATTACCTCTATCTTCCTCTTCTCTCTTCGTATATTTGTATGCGTGTATGGGGATGTATTTTGAAGCAATAATCTATTCTCTATACTGTCTTCTATTTAAGCTCATCTACTTTCAGGAACATAATACTTTGTAAAAATAAAACCTCTGAAATCTTTATCACTATCTGTGAAATTACTCTAAATTTTTCCAATGACTGGCAGAAAATTTTACTTTTATATTTTTACGGTCATGTTGACCATGATAGAGATAATTCTAAACTTATTTTCTTTATAATATTTTTCTACTCTATTTTTGGTTTTTACTCTTCTTCTTTCTTCCAGTAATAACGCTGGTGTCATCAACTGCCCAGACTTTAAAACATCACTCTTCATCACATACCTCACAAGCCATTGGCTAAAACCCTTTTAATGATCACCGGTGGTTCAATATGAATCAGTTCTACATTCATTCAGCAAAATTCAAGATTTGAAGCTAACATAATATCTAAAATTCACACAAGATTTATCTATTGTTTTCTAGGCACTATTTAATAGCTACTATATAGCAGCCATTTCACCATCTATATCCTTGCCCTCATCTCATGGATTTGGGGGGGGGGGGCTGGGAGATAAAGAATGAGATATAGTGGTTGCAATACTATGCATCTCTCTTTAATAAAATTTAAAGGTAGAACACATTTCTTTCTTCAAGCACACACAAAAATCCCACTCAGTTAAAAACTTTGCTTATAGAGAATTCCAGTTAAAAACAAGTTTTACATAGAGTTCCAGTCTATTAGTTTTTAAATGTACTAGTTGACACAATTTTAAGGTTAATAAATCATGAAATAGTCCTAGAAAATTCCTGGAGTATGGACATTATGAACTGCTTCGTATGATTCTTCATTGTTAAAATGTCTATACTTCCCAAACGAAGCTACAGATTCAATGCAATCTCCATGAAAATACCAACATCATATTTTCAAGACTTGGAAAAAATAATGCTTTGTTTTGTATGGAATCAGAAAAAAACAATGGATAGCTAAGACAATTCTTAGTAACAAAAAAAAATCAGGGGCATAAGCCTATCAGACAGTAGGCTGTATTACAAGGCCACAGTGATCAAAACAGCATGTAGCTCAGAGACTAGAGTGCCAGCCACATACACTGGAGCTGGTGGGTAAGAACCCAGCCCGGGCCTGCCAAACAACAATGACCACTACCACCAAAAAATAGCCGGATGTTCTGGTGGGTGCCTGTATTCGCACCTACTGGGGAGGCTGAGGCAAGAGAATTGCTTAAGCCAAAGAGTTTGAGGTTGCTGTGAGCTGGGACAACACAGCACTCTACCGAAGTTGCCATAGTGAGACTCTGTCTCAAAAAAAAAAAAAAAAAATCTGAGGCCAGGCACTGTGGCTCCACCTGTAATCCTATCACTCAGGAAAGCCAAGGAAGGCAAATTGCTTGAGCTCAGGAGTTCAAGACCAGCCTGAGCAAGAGCGAGAGTCCATCTCCACCAGAGATAGAAAAAAACTAGCCGGGAGTGGTGGCAAGCGCCTATAGTCCCAGCTACTTGGGTATCTGAGGCTGGAGAATCTCTTGAACCCAGGAGTTTGAGATTGCTGTGAGCTATTATGTTGTCACAGGACTGAGGGTGACAAGGTGACATAGTAAGACTCTCTCTCAAAAACTAACTAAATAATAAATAAATAAAATATCAAAATAAATCTATTTAGAGTCAATTTTTGCATATTAAAAAGACAGGAGTTGAGCACCATTTTTCTGCTTGTAGATATCTCATTTTCCCTGCACAATTTATCACGAGATATAACCTGCCTTTAAGTCTTAAAGTTCATGGATTCATTTCTGTTTTTTTTTGTTGTTGTTGTTGTTCCATGAGTTTATAAGCTTGTTTTTATGCCATTATTTTGTTTCAGTTAGTATATAAACACCCAAAATGAATAAAAGATTTAAATGTAAGGCTCCAAATTAGGAAACTACTAGAAGAAAACACAGGGGAAAATGATTTGTGTCATTGAACTGAGCAAGAATTTTTTTTCTTATAACTCTAAAAACTTAGGCAACAAAAGTAAAAATAGCCATCAAATTAAAATCCTTCTGCACTGGAATAGAAGCTATTAACAGAAAGATAACAAATAGATAACCTATAGAATGAGAGAAAGTATTTGTAAACTATACATCTGAAAGGTTTAATATCCAGAATATAGAGGGAACTCAAGTCAATAGCAAAATAACAATGAGAATAATCTGTTAACAATAGTTCAAAAGACCTTTAAAAAAGAAGACATGCAAATGACAGGTACATGAAAAATGCTCAATTTTCTAATCACTGGAGAAATCAAAACCATAATGAGACATCACCTTACTCCAATTAGAGTGGTTATTATCAAAAGGCAAAAAACAAAAATAGGTGTTAGTGAAGATGTGGAGAAAAGGAAATTCTTACACGTTGCTAGAAATTTATATTACTAGCATTACAGAAAACTATGGTGACTTCTTAAAAAGTAAAATTAAAGCTAAAATAAAATAAATGATCTGCAGTTTCACTCCTGTATAGCTATCTCCATATTGAAAAGTAAGTAAATTAGTATGTTGAAAAGATATCTGCACTCTCATGTTCCTTGCAGCCCTATTCACAGTAGTCAAGATATGAAATCAAACTAAATGTCCATCAATGGATGAATAGGTAAAGAAAATGTAGTGTTAACCCACAATGTACTATCCCACCATGAAAAGGAAAAAAAAAAAAAACTTTGTCATTTGTGACAATAGGAATGAACCTGAAGACATTATGTCAAATGAAACAAGCCAGGTGAAAAAGGACAGGAACTGGCATGGTCTCACTCATTTATACAAACTAAGCCTAAAAGCTTACTTTGGTTCACTTCCTGTAGGATGGCCATCCTTTACAGTTGACAGTGAAGACCATCAGTCAATGTTTATGTTCAAGATCTAAGACTTCAAGAAGTGTTTCATGAATATTCAGTATAGACCTACTTAATAAAGCACAGACTATATTTCTATTTGAAATAGTAAAATAAAATTAATTCTTAGTAAAATAGATATAATTAAGAAAAGATATTTATGTTTATGTGAACATAAAATTTTATAGAAACATAAAATTTTAGCACTTCAAAAAAGTATTAGTGGTTATTCGGGCCAATTCTTTATTATTAGTAGCAAAGAAATTGAGGCCCGTAATGGAAAAACAAATAGCCCAATTCCGCAAGACAGCGGGTTGCAGAGCTAATATAAGCCTTGTCGCCCTCTCAATGACTAATAGGTTTTTACTCAATACTTATTACGTTTCAGGCAATAGGCTGCATAATCAAAAGTTCACAACAAAGCCAGCCTGATAGGCCCTTTCCTTCCATGAAACAGCCAGTCTGCCCTAAATAATGAAACAAATTTTGGTTCAGTTCTCTCTTCATGTAACCTGCCATTCCCAGTCTCATTTTTTCAAGTTGAAACTTCTATAATTGCCCTTCAATAATACTCCCCGAATAGAAATTAATAATGATTAATCTTAGATTAATATAAAAGTAGCAAAGCTGCATTTGCCTCATAAAAGTCAGAATTCTTAAAAGTATGTTTTTATAAAACAGATTCAACCAGGCATATCATACCATTTCACTAAGATGTTGTAGGAACTGCATTTTGGTACGATGCTCAGCTGGTAAGATTCATAATTTTTAATAGCCTTTGTAAGCAGTGTATTGAACTATGACTTATTTAAGCCTTTTATTATCAATCTGCATATATTTTCATTTTTAAACATTTCTAGAAAGATCACTCTTTGGTCCAGGGTGTTTTCTTACTTTTTACCTGTTACATGATAAATACAGAATAGAACTTCTAACTTTCTCTATTTATAATTGCTAAGAGCTTATAACCAAAAAACTTTCATTAACATTAAATTTCTCAATAAATCTATATATTCTCAATGAGATAAATGGAGATTTATCAAGAAGTGTTCTGAAAATAATCAAAAAAGAAAAGAACAGTTTATCACTCACTCATCCATCCACAGCATAAAATCTTCGAGTTCTTCCCTGTAGCATCAATCTTCCCTGGTTAATTTAGTTGGCTTGTAGTAAATGACTTGAAGACTGACCTAATCTCTAAATATTGCTCTGCGAAATGTTCTGTACTTTGTGTCTCCTATTTACTTTTGCGGAGTCGATATTTCTCTACCCAACTGCAAACCTCGTTTTGTATTCCCTAGTTACCTTCCTTAGCAGAGCAAGCACTATATTATTATTTTTTTTTAACTGTAATAGTTGACTGCTGCCCTGCAGCCCCTAACCACCTCAATTCCCTTTGGTTTTCAAAGGATAGGATTGGAAATTCACATAACTGTAACTTTCACAAATTTATTGAACCTGAAAAGCTCAGAAAACCTTGTTAAGTGTTGAAGCAGCATGCAAGAAAAAATCTAAAGCAGTTCAGAAAGAAAACATAAAATTAATGCTCTCACTACATGGAGACAAAAATTCAAAGCTGGAGAAAGGGAAATGTACCAAATAGAGTGGAAAGAAGATAAATATATTTTATATTGCTTTATGAAAACATAGTTTTGACCTTTCTAATTTTAAATTATATATACAAACACACACATATATATATACACACATAGACACAAAAATGCATATAAGTGAAAATGCTTACATTTCTTTCATTTACAATGATTTTTAGTTATGGAAAGTCTTAGCCTAGGTTCTCATTTCCTAGAATCATCTTTATCATGACTGGATATAATAGTTTCTCAAAATAATGTATTTACTTCCTTATACTTTAACAAAAATTACATGAGTAGATGATAGTTCAGAAACTGATTGAATTTGGAAAAAAAATCATACTAATTTTTTTCAGAAAAATATTTTAAATTTCACTGGAAATTAAAGTGTGAGGCTTATCCCGAATAAAGGCCAGAACCATTTGAAATTGGTTGAGGGGAACACCCCACACACACCCAAGAGCCTTCTTTAGAATTCCCAGGATGATAGATGCAATTCACTTATTATGAAAGTGAATTATCACGTTTTATGTTTTATCTCATTTTCTGTTATTTTGTATTTTAATACCTACACTTGAGCTTACTCAGGGCAGGAGTAAGGCCTGGTGTCTCTGTCTGTGTCCTGTAGCTTTTAGCATGGTGCTAAGTGTTTACATAGAGCTTCAAAAGAGCAGAGAAAGGAAGATGGGAAAGAAAAAGGGAAGAAAAAAATCATGTTTGGATAATTATGTGAAAGTACGTGATGGGAAGGGTGGAACCAAGACATAAATCACCGAAGGTACTACAGAGATGTTTGAGATGGTCTGGAGAATAATTCAAGCAAATATCCTGTTTCTGGGATTGTGTATTTTTAATGTCTCCTTTTGAGATTTTCTTACTTCGAAAAGCTATGAGATAGAAGACAGTCTGAGTATTTACCATGACCTTTAAAGGACTTGAGAGAGGATAAACCACAAGCAAATTGAGACGGTGTTATATATTTTAAACACTGTATCATGACTAAGATATTCAAATCACAAGTAATAATTGGATTAAAATTGTTATTTTCCTTCAATTTCATTGGGAAATACAATTACTAACAATAATAAGTCATGCTGCGATTGTATAATGTGGAATTAATGTGGAAATAACTGTAAAACTGCATTTACAATTAATAGTAAGCCAGAGTCATTTTTTTAATTCTTGAAAGTTTTATCATAACTACTTAAAGAAAAGCCACTTAAAATGATTTCTTGCATGCTCACATATATATATATGTATATATGTGTGCATATTCAGTTCCAAGTAGCATATATATTATTTTTAATGGTTTGTAACATAAAGTAACAGATATTTGTTACAGAGGAAAGAAAAGAAATGTTAAAAGTGGGCAATCATAGATTACAGGAATAGCAATACAGCTATCATTGCTGCATAAATTTCAGGACTTTAAAACTTCATGCAAAGTAATATTTATTATTTTAATGATTTAAGCATATATTAAGCTCTACTAAGCATTGTTATACTTGTATTATACAAGTGTTAACTATGTGCTGAACTGACTCAAAATCTGAGCCTTTTACTTTACATCTTCATTAATTTGCATTTTATTTTATTTATCATTTAAGACTTGTCAAGTTACATATTTGCATTTAAAAAGCATATGGAAAAAATCATACAGTTGTCTACGTTTTGTCTAATCTCCTTTATCACTTTTAATATTATAAATAATAGCTCAGATGAACCTTTGCTTACAGATGTTTTTTGTGAATAGAAGCTTTCAATTCATTTGGCAAATACCTGCAAGTATAATTGCTGGATTTGTATGCTAAGCCTATTCATAGTTTTGTAAAAAGTTGCCACAATATCTTCCCAATTGGCTGTACCGTTTTATGTTCCAATCAGTGGTGAATGATAGTTCCTGTTGTTCTGCGTCCTCATCAAAGTTTGGCTTTAGTAGCATGTTAGATTTTGGTTATTCCAACAGACAAATAGTGATATCTTGTTTTAATTTGCAATTCTCTAATTACATATAGTGTTCTGAAACATGTCATGTAGTAATTTTTCACCTTACTATATTATTTGGAAAGGTGTCAGCCTATTTCTTCTGTCCATTTTTACTTTTTTTTTTCCTTATTAGTGAATTTGATATGCCTTGGTGTATTTCATACCCCATTCTTTGTCAGATATGTGCTTTGCAAATATTTTCTTATACTCTGTCTCTTATCTATTTGTGTTCTAACCAGCATTTTCTACAGAGTGACATTGTACATTTTAATTAAGTTCAATTCATTGATTTTTATTATTTCAATCACACTTTTAGTATGTACCTAAAATGTCATTGCAAAATCCAAGGTCAGCTAGATTATTTCTTCTGGCAATTTTATAGTTTTGCATTTCACATGCAGTTTTATGATATATTTAGAGTTAATTTTTGTAAAAGGTGTAATATTCAATGCTTGATTTTTTTTTTATTTGTATGTGTATATTCAGTTCATCAAGGGCATTTGTTGAAAAAAATCATTCTTTCTCTATGAAATTATCTTTAATCCTTTGTCAGAAATTCATTGACTATATTTGCACAGGTCTATTTCTGAGCTGCCTATTCTGTTTCATTGATCTCATGTCTATACTGTCATCAATGCCAGATTATCTTTGTGACTGAGACTTTATAATAAATTTAACAGTCAGGTAGCTTAAAATAATTTTAATTAATAAAATACAATTTGAAACATTATCATCATCTGTACCATTTTTTACTACATGTAAAACAATTCCAAAAGATCAACACTGTCTCTTGGAATTTAGATTTAATGACGAAATTTAGTGGCTGAAACATAATATTTTACTTTTTAAATTAAATCACAGCTGTGTACTTTAAAGCAATTCTGTGGTACAATGTGCTGGTTTTATATACAATTTGATATACCTTCATCAAACTAGTTAACATAGACTTCACTACATTTTCTTAGTTACTGTGTTAAGATACTTATATTCTACCCTAGATTTAACATGTACACTTGTAAAATGCACCATAGGTGTGGTCCCACCAGTTACCCTCCCTCCACACAACCTTCCCCTACCCCTCCCATTACAATGGATAAGACTTCCATTACAATGTTATAAAGCAGAGGCATTGAAGATGGCCGACTGGAAGCAGCTTCCAACAGAAACTCCTGTCCAAAGGGAAAAATAACCTCCAGAAACTGCCCAATTGAGCTGAAGACTGGAAGCCCAACAGGGAGAGAGAAGTGATAACTGCAGGTCACCTCTGAGGCAAGCTGCAACTTCAAGAAACCAAGCTTCGGGCAGAAAAACTGAAGTAAAGTTTTCCGCCATTCTGAACTTCCAAGACACCCTTCCCCCTTACCTGAAATACCAGAAGCCTGACCTCTGCTGAAACTGAGGGAGGAGGACTTGAGCAGTGCCCACCCGGTGGCCCACCAGATAAGAGATTCCGGGGCCCCACCAAGCCCCTGCTAGCCCCCAGGCCAGGAACACAGCCAGGACCTGTGTGGCCCCAATTGGCACACTGTCAGCAGTGGCCAGGAACTCTGCGGGACTCCTGCGGCCTTGATTGTACCCTTCTGGACCTTGGCCAACCACCAGCAGCAGCCAGGAAGTCTGCAGGGACTCCCATATGGTGGCGATCTGTGCCCTGCCTGACCTTTGGCCTGTTGTCCGCTGGGACCCCTGCCCAGCTCCAATCCATGCCCCAGTTCCACAGCCCACAGCGGCCAGGAACTCCACTTCGCAGGGACCCTCGCATGGCCCTAATTGGCACCCTGCTGGGTCTTGGCCCACTGCCTGCCATGGCCAGGGACTCTGCTGGGACCCCCATGGGGCTCTGATCTGCACACTCCAGCCCTCCACTCACAGCAGCCAGAGATTCTGCTGGGCCTCGGCTCACTGCCATGCCTGCCAGGGCCAGGGACTCTGCTGGGAAATCCATGCCAGGCCTCCGCCTGCAACCCACTCCAGCCAGGGACTCTGCTGGGAACCTGCGAGGCCTCCACCTACCTTCCCATGCCAGGAACTCCAGAAGCCAAGCAATCTGCCTCCTCCCCTAACCTCTCTGCTCCTGCACCGATACTGCCCATCTGACCAGGGACTCAGGAGGCTGCACAACCCGTGCCCTCCCTCTGGAACCTTCCTCCCAGCCAGAGACTGCTGGAGGCATGGGCTCCCTTTGCAAAGGTCACCAGGTGCCCTATCCCATGCCCTGCTGCTTGATCTGGGTGTGGCACACTCTGGAGCTGCTCCCACAGCCAGAACTCCCTGGGTGGGGCAGTCCCAGAAGAGCTACACAGGGTCACTCCCTACAAAGATCCAGCAACAACAGAGTGATCCTGTCAGGGTCTGATCTGGAAGAGATACCTCTCCAACTCTGAGGATGGGCATAGGTAACAGTGAAAAATAATCATGAGGCTGAATCAACAGAAAAACTCTGGCAATATGAACAATCAGATTAGATCAACTCCTCCAAGGAATGAGAAGGTAGATACAGCACAAGAGCCCTTGCATAAGCAAATGGCTGAGATGTCAGAAATCAAATTCAGAGTCTGGATAGCAAATAAGATCAGTGGAATGGAAGAAAAGATGGAATTAGAATTTCAAGCAGTAGTCCAAAAGATGACCCAAAACATGTCTCAAGAATACAAAGACAAAATGATCAAAGATTTTTGACACATTGAGATAAGAAGTTGAAGCCCTCAAAGATCTGAGAAATACAGTAGAATCCCTCAGTAACAGAATGGAGCAAGCAGATGAAAGGATTTCTGAAATGGAAGACAAAGCTTTTGAACACTCCCAAACTTCCAAAGAGGAAGAGAAATGGAAGGCAAAAACGGATCATTCTCTGAGACAGCTCTGAGATAACTTGAAGAAAACCAATATTCACCTTATGGGGATACCTGAAAATGATGAAGTGGCATCACAAGGCACAGTGTCTCTTCTTTATGAGATTATGAAAGAGAACTTTCCAAACATGCCAAGAGATTCTGAAATTCAGATAGCAGACAGTTTCAGAACCACAGCATGACTCAACCTGAATAAGACATCCCCCAGGCACATCATAATTAACTCCACTAAAGTTAATATGAAAGAGAAAGTAGCCAGACGTAAGAAATTCCATTACCTACAAGAGGAAGACTATTAGAATAACTGCAGATCTCTCTGATCAAACCTTTCAAACTAGAAGAGAATGGTCATCAACTTTTAATCTCCTAAAACAAAAGAACTTTCAACCCAGGATCCTGTACCCAGCTAAACTGAGTTTCATTTATGATGGAGAAATTAAATACTTTAATGACATCCACATGTTGAAGAATTTTGCTATAACTAAACCAGCTCTCCAGGATATTCTCAGAACTATCCTCCATAATGACCAGCATAATCATCTACCACAAAAGTAAACTCACCCAGAAACTTTTTATCAAATTTCAAATTCCATAGTGATGAAAGGATTAAAATTGTACACTGGCCTTTCTAAAGATTTATCATCATTTATCATCATCATTTTCAATTAATGTGAATAGTTTAAATTGTCCTCTAAAGAGACATACGTTGGCTGACTGGATATAAAAACTCAGGCCAGATATCTGCTGCATTCAAGAATCTCATCTTACCTTAAAAGATAAATTAAAACTCAAGGTGAAGGGATGGTCATCTATATTCCAGGCAAACGGAAAACAGAAAAAAGCAGGTGCTGCAATCTTATTTGCAGATACAATAGGCTTTAAACCAACCAATGTAAAGAAGGATAAAAACAGACATTTCATATTTGTTAAAGGCACTACTCAATATGATAAGATTTCAATTATTAATATTTATGTACCCAACCAGAATGCACCTCAATTTATAAGTAAAACTCTAATAGACATGAGTAACTTGATTTCCTCCAGCTCCATAGTAGTTGGAGATTTTAAAACTCCTCTAGCAGTGTTGGATAGAGCCTCCAAAAAATAAGCTAAGTAAAGAAATTTTAGATTTAAACTTAACCATTCAACAATTGGATTTAACAGACATCTACAGAACATTTAATCCTAATAAAATTGAATAAAGATTCTTCTCATCAGGCCTTGGAACATACTCCAAAATCGATCACATCTTAGGTCACAAGTCTAACCTCAGAAGATTTAAAAGAATAGAAATTATTCCTTGCATCGTCTCAGACAATCATGGAATAAAAGATGAACTAAATAACAACAGGAATCTGCATACTCATACAAAAACATGGAAATTAAATAACCTTATGCTGAAGGATAGATGGGTCATAGGTGAGATTAAGAAGGAAATTTCCAAATATTTTGGAACAAAATGACAATGAAGACACGAATTATCAGAACCTCTGGGATACTGCAAAGGCAATCCTAAGAGCAGAATATATAGCACTGTAAGCCTTCCTCAAGAAAACAGAAAGAGAGGAAGTTAACAACTTAATGGGACATCTTAAACTACTGGAGAAGGAAGAACATTCCAACCCGAAACTGAGCAGAAGAAAAGAAATAACCAAAATCAGGGCAGAATTAAATGAAATGGAAAACAAAATAATTATAAAACAGATCAACAAATCTAAAAGTTGATTCTTTGAAAAGGTCAATAAAATAGATAAACCTTTGGCTAACCTAATCAGGAAAAAAAGAGTAAAATCTCTAATTTCATCAATCAGAAATGGTAAAGACGAAATAACAACAGACCCCTCAGAAATTCAAAAAATCTTTAACGAATATTACAGGAAACTTTACTCTCAGAAATATGAAAATCTGAAGGAAATTGACCAATACCTGGAAGCACACCACCTTCCAAGACTTAGCCAGAATGTAGAGGAAATGTTGAACAGGCCTATATCAAGTTTTGAAATAGGATCAACTGTAAAAAAAATCACTAAAAAGAAAGTCCGGGGCCAGATGACTTCACGTTAGAATTCTACCAAACCATTATTGAAGAACTAGTACCTATATTACTAAACCTCTTCCAAAATATAGAAAAAGAAGGAATACTACCCAACACATTCTATGAAGCAAACATAACCTTGATCCCTAAACCAGGGAGAGACCCAACAAGAAAAGAAAACTATAGACCAATATCATTAATGAATATTGATACAAAAATATTTAACAAGATTCTAACAAACAGAATCCAACGACACAGCAAACAAATTATACACCATGACCAAGTAGGCTTTATCCCAGGGTCTCAAGGCTGGTTCAATATACGTAAATCTATAAATGTAATTCAGCACATAAACAAATTAAAAAATAAAGACCACATGATTCTCTCAATTGATGCAGAAAAAGGTTTTGACAATATCCAGCATCCCTTCATGATCAGAAAACATAAAAAAATTGGTATGGAAGGGACATTTCTTAAACTGATAGAGGTCATCTACAGCAAACCCACAGCCAATATCGTATTGAATGGAGTTAAATTGAAACCATTTCTACTTAGATCAGGAACTAGGCAAGGCTGTCCATTGTCTCTTCTGCTCTTCAACATTGTAATGGAAGTTTTAGCCATTCCAATCAGGGAAGAAAAGGCGATCAAGGGGATCCACATAGAGTCAGAAGAGATCAAACTTTCACTCTTCATAGATGATATGATTGTATATCTGGAAAACACCAGGGATTCTACTACAAAACTTTTAGTAGTGATCAAGGAATACAGCAATGTCTCAGGCTACAAAATCAATACCCATAAATCTGTAGCCTTTATATTTACCAACAATAGCCAAGCTGAAAAAACAGTCAAGGACTCTATTCTTTTCACTGTAGTGCCAAAGAAGATGAAATATTTGGGAGTTTACCTAACAAAGGATGTGGAAGATCTCTATAAAGAGAACCATGAAACTTTAAGAAAAGAAATAGCTGAAAATGTTAACAAATGGAAAAACATACCATGCTCATGGCTGGGAAGAATCAACATTGCTAAAACATCTATACTCCCCAAACCAATATATAATTTTAGTGCAATTCCTATCAAAGCTCCATTGTCATATTTTAAAGATCCTGAAAAATAATTCGCTTTATATGGAATCAGAAAAAAAACTCAAATCACCAAGACATTACTCAGAAATAAAAAATAAGCAGGAGGAATCATGCTATGAGACCTGAGACTCTACTATAAAACGATAGTGATCAAAACAGCATGGTACTGGCACAAAAACAGAGAGATAGATGTTTGGAACAGAATAGAGAACCAAGAGATGAATCCATCTGCTTACTGTTACTTAATCACTGACAAGCCAATTAAAAATATTCAGTGGGGAAAAGACTCCCTATTTAACAAATGGTGCTGAGTGAACTGGCTAGTGACCTGTAAAAGATTAAAACTGGACCCACACTCTCATCATTAACTAAGGTAGACTCTCACTCGATTAAAGATTTAAACTTAAGGCATGAAACTATCAAAATATTAGAAGAAAGTGCAGGGGAAACTCTTCAAGGAATCGGCTTGGGTGAATATTTTATGAGGAGGACTCCCAGGTAATTGAAGCAGTATCAAAAATATACTACTGGGACCTGATCAAACTAAAAAGCTTCTGTACAGCCAAGAACATAGTAAGTATAGCAAGCAGACAGCCCTCAGAATGGTAGAAAATATTTGCAGATTATGCCTCCGACAAAGATTTAATAACCAGAATTCATAGAGAACTCAAACATTTTAGCATGAAAAGAGCAAGTGATCCCATCTCAGGGTGGGCAAAGGACTTGTAGAAAAACTTTTCTAAAGAAGATAGGTGCACGGTCTACAGATGCATGAAAAATGCTCACCATCCTTAATCATCAGAGAACTGCAAATCAAAACTACTTTGAGATATCACGTAACTCCAGTAAGATTAGCCCACATGACAAAATCCCAAAACCAGAGATGTTGGCATGGATGTGGAGAAAAGGGAACACTTCTACACTGCTGGTGGGAATGCACACTAATACATTCCTTTTGTAAAGATATTTGGAGAGTACTTAGAGATCTAAAAATATACCTGCCATTTGATCTTTAATTCCTTTACTAGTATACACCCAGAAGACCAAAAATCACATTATAACAAAGACATCTGTACCAGAATGTTTATTGCAGCTCAATTCATAATTGCTAAGTCATGGAAGAAGCCCAAATGGCAATCGACCCATGAATGGATTAATATATTGTGGTACATGTATACCAAATACATGTATACTATGCAGCCTTAAAGAAAGATGGAGACTTTACCTCTTTCATGTTTACATGGAACATATTCTGGAACATATTCTTCTTAGCAAAACATCTCAAGAATGGAAGAAAAACTATCCAATGTACTCACCCTACTATGAAGTTAATCTAAAGCTTTCACATGAAGCCTATAACCCAACTATAGCACAAGAATATGGGAAGGGAGGAAAGGGGGGAGTTTGAGATAGAGGGAGGGTAATTGGTGGGGCCACACCTATGGTGCATCTTAGAGGGGAACAGGTGGAACTTACTAAATGCAGAATACAAATGTCTTCATACAATAACTAAGAAAATGCCATGAGGGCTATGTTGAGCAGTTTGATGAAAACATTTCAGATTGTATATGAAACCAGCACATTGTCCCCCTTGATTGCACTAGTGTACACAGCTATGATTTAATTTAAAAAAGGAAAAAAAAAAA
>CAUYON010035781.1:0-23450 GCA_963573935.1 Arctocebus calabarensis
GCGGGCGCCTGTAGTCCCAGCTACTTGGGAGGCGGAGGCAGGAGACTCGCTTGAGCCCAGGAATTGGAGGTTGCTGTGAGCTGCAATGCCACGGCACTCTATCCAGGGTGACAGCTTGAGGCTCTGTCTCAAAAAAAAAAACTGAGTTCATGGCCAAGAAGGGACGAGAGGTCAGATATGCCTTGCTATATCCCTCTCTTTTGGAGTTTAGACACTACAAATGACCAGCATTTACACTGAAACAGAGATCATAGACTGACAAAACAGACTTTTTTTTTTTTTTGACAGAGTCTCATTATGTCACCCTCGTTAGAGTGCGTGCTGTCATAGCTCACAGCAACCTCAAACTCTTGGGCTTAAGTGGTTCTCTTGCCTCAGCCTCCCAAGTAGCTGGGATTACAGGTGCCCACCACAAACCCTGGCTTATTTTATTTTATTGTCTGTTTAACAAGCCCAGGCCAGGTTTGAACCCACCAGCCCTGTTGCATGTAGCTGGCACCCTAACCGCTGAGTTACAGGCAACCACCAAAATAGACTCTTTTTGAGAATAAGATGCTAAATTATTAACAAGACCTAAGGCCGTGGAGGGCAAGAGTTAAATCACCTGTGCAGGCCATCAGTGTGCTCAACAGGTCACTTGAGTCTTTATACTGTAGCCTGTCTCTGATTAACAGACTTCCCATTACACACACTTTCATATGAATGATGAAACACAATTATAGCCCAGAAAGGAGGTAGGAAGAAGAGGGTGAGGGGAGAGGAGGGTGAGGGGAGAGGAGGGTGAGGCCAGGTGGAGGGAGGGTAATCAACGGGACCTCACCTATTGTGCATAATGCAAGGGTACATGTCAAATCTTTTAAGAGTATAAATGTCTTAATACAACAATTAAGTAAGAGAGGTGAAGGCTATGTTAATTAGTTTGATGTAAGCATTCCAAATTGTATGTAAAATCAGCACATTGTACCCCATAAATGCATTAATGTACACAGTTATGATTTAATTAAAAAAGAAACATTCTGAGCCTTTAGACAAAGCTTTATTTCTTTAGCCAATTACAAATCAACAAAACTCTGAACCTATCTGTAACAGGAACCACCCTTACCCCTTTAAGATGTTTTATCCTTTGGGGCCAAACCAATGTAAACCTTCCATGTATTGATTTATGATTTCACCTTCATTTCTTGTCTTTCTAAAATGTATAAAACTAAACTGTAACTGAATCAAGGTGGGAACACTTTTCAAGACTTCTTGGGTGAGGTTCCCCAGGCCTCAGTCACAAACACTGGCTTTGAATAAACCATTTAAAATTTTTTGCAGAGTTTGGGGTTTTTTTCCCATTAACATTCTAAAAGCAGTAAGAAACAAATTTTGTCTTTTACAGATTATTTAAATTATTTAAATCATCCAATTCCTTTAAGTTCTAAATTATTGGTCTTAAAGTGCTATTGCAACTTAATTGGCACAATACTGTTTGAAAATGTTCTAATCCATTAAATACAACTAAATTATTAACATATAGAGGACAGAATGCACTGGACAATTAAGGAGGTGATTTTATTCAGTCTCCTGCAATAGAGAGAAGGTCTAATGAGGGACGTCTTGGCTCAGCGACTATAGCATAATGGTTGCGATGACAGCCGCATACACCAAGGCTGGCAGGTTTGAACCCAGCCCAGGCCAGCTAAGCAACAATGACAACTGATTTTTCTGATAACAGAAAAATAGCCGGGCATTGTGGCAGGTGCCTGTAGTCCCAGCTACTTGGGAGGCTGAGGCAGGAGAATCTCTTAAGCCCAAGAATTTGAGGTTGCTGTGAGCTGTGACACTACGGCACTCTACTGAGGGTGACATAGTGAGACTCTGCCTCGAAAAAGTAATACACCGAGGGACATCTCAAAGAAGAGAAAGGAGCCTGTGGTTCTACAAAGGCAGGTGAACAAGGAAGTCATGATAAAGGGTGGAGGTGGGTCCCAGCTGCAAACACAGAGTGCTCCTCAGTAATATCCCAGAGCATAAAGGGGTGGAGAATTTCTCAACTGTTGTTGCTTTCCAAGAGCACAGGTCTGAAATAAAATTCAACATGCCATTCTCAATTATCAGTTGCCTTTAACAACTTAAACACAGTCATTAAAGTCCTAAGTGGGGTGACGCAGGATCTAGGAAATGTCTTTTATGGATCCTAGTCCGGGTTGTGTGCATACAGTTGAACCATCTACTGGAAATGAAATCCATCTGCTTAAAATGAAAAGGAAGAAATATTAATATAAAGGCCTGTGTCAATATGAAGAGCTAGGAGTTGGCCTTTGAAGTGTCTTGTCTGGTGAATTCCGAGAGGTCAGCGAGGAGTGTCTTTCAGTGATTCAGTAGCATGGCTTGCTGAGACTCTCAAAGCTCCCGAGCTCAGATGTCAATGTTCTTGGTGGTGCTGGCATAGTCTTGGTTGACTCTCAGATAAAGGCATGTGTGACTCTAGCCTTCTGCCCACTTGCCCAGGGAGAAACTCTGCCCAGGAAGGATTTGCTGTGGTGGTTGAGTCCTTTGATGTTAATCACTGGGCTGCAGTTTGCAGGGCTTGTCCAGATCTGGGCGGAAGAGCCAGACCACCTAGAGTCCCAGTAAGGATCTGGGCAGCCAGGTTCTTAGTTCTTGGTGACTGTGATGCCAAGTCAGGAAAGAAGGAAATGTTTGCTTATACAGTTGTAACCAGATATTGATGGAAACTGGGAAAATTAAAATTTGGAAATTGACAACATGGGCCAGGCATGAGATCCAGTGTAATTTGCAGGTGGGCACCAAACCTATTCTTGTTGGGGATGAGCAGAGTCCATTAAATCTCTACCCAACAAGGTGTAAAATAGCCTAAAGAAGTGAATAGGGCTACAAACTACTAACCTAGAAGAATGTGCTATAAAGTATGCAGTTTTCTAGTGAAACACAATCATTTTTCTTAAGTCTCCCCCGCTTTGGTAAAAAATAAAAAATAATCCAAGAAAAGATTATGCTTGACACTCTTCCCCCCTCCACACATATACACAAGCTGCTCTAATTGGACCTGAACTGTTCATTTCCACAGGTACAGCAAGAATGGTCCTTTCCCACAAGCCTTCTGAGTTTGCTTTGCTGGAAGTTTTCATAAGGAATGTCAGATGGGACTTTTTAAACCTCTTGAGGCCAAAAAGCCAACTAAGAACTCCTCACCAGGTCTCACCCACAGTACCCTAAAGATCTGGGCAAATCTCTCTCTTCTCTAGGTTCCCAAAATAGTCTGTTTCCTAGGCCTGCCGGGAAGTGACCTTCTTTGCTCACCTATAATTCTAGGAACCTGCAAACCAGACACCAGGCTGGTTTTCCCAGCTCCATAAAGTCAGCTTTAGCTCCTTGAAAACGTCTAATGTGTCTGATTAAACAAGCATCGTTCTCAAACATGACATCCCTGTCCCATTAACAAAAGACAGATTCTTACCCAATTTACTTTAATAACTTATACTGACATGAAAATGAGAATACTCAGTGAGAGTTTTTTTATTTCTAGAAGGGTCAGACAGGAAGAAATGATGCCTGCCAACCTCCGTGGGCGCTCTCTCCACCTCTTTCCCTCCTCACCTCATCCCCCTCTCTCCTCCCAGAGGCAGGAGCAGTGGAAGAGACCATTGGCTGGTTAGGTGCCCAAGCAAGGCAAACAAGGGTGCCCCAGGGCACTCCCAGAAGGCGGGAGGGGACGTCCCAGTTTAGCAAGGCCAGTGCAGCCTCACTGAGCAGGTAGAAACCCAGGAATGGGCCATGGGTTAGGCGCCTATGACGCTCCTATGGGAAGCGATCCATTTCCTTAGTTTCCCCAGAAAGCTCCAGGAGATAGCCCAGAAGAGGGCCTGCAAGGCCACACCACTCTACCCCCACCCTCAGCACCCCAGATTCCCTACAGCTCCTCCAGAGCTTTGGAGGAAACAGCACATCCTTTGTTCAACAAATGCCAGGAACACTCCCTGCATTTGGTAACAATCCAAATGACATCTCCTGCCGCCCCACCTGCCCCATAATTCCAGCACACTCCAGAGCTGCACTGGCCATACATTAGCCACCAGCCACATGTGGCTTTTATAAATATAATTATATAAAATTTATAAATATTATATATAATATGTGTGAATCATGTTTAAAAGATAATTCAATATAAATAATTAACTAAAATTAAAAGTTCAGGAGGCTGGGAGCAGTGGCTCACACCTGTAATCCCAGCACTCTGGGAGGCCCAGGTGGGTGAATTTCCTGAGCTCACAGGTTGGAGATCAGCCTGAGCAAGAGCTAGATGCCCCCACCCCCGCCACCTAAAAATAGCCAGGTGTTGTAGTGGGCACCTGTAGTCCCAGCTACTTGGGAGGCTGAGGCAAGAGAATCACCTGAGCCCAAGAGTTTGAGATTGCTGTGAGCTATGATGCCCTGGCACTCTACCAACTCTTGTCTCAAAAAAAAAAAAAGAAAGAAAGAAAGAAAAAGCAACAACAAATTTACTTCCATAAACTCAATAAATAAATAAATAAACAAAATTAAAAATTGAGTACCTCAGCTGCACTAGCCACCTTTCAGGTATGTGCTCAAGGTCACATGTGGCTAGTGGCTGCGGAATTGGCCAGGGCTACTCTGACAGTGCAGAAATTCTCTGGGCCAGCACTGAAGGAGGCTCTGCTACCCCAAGGTGTAGGGAGGATCAATTCATTAGCTAGTCCTTAGCTACTCTGCCTAAGAAAGGTAGCCAGGGCCAGGCCCAGGCTTTGAACAGAGACTGAGGGGTGGTTTCCAGTGCCTAGGTTTAAACCCTTTCACTTACCACAAAGCCTGACCTTACCCAATTCAAGGATGCCGGAAAGCCAAGACAACTAACACAGGGATGGGACTGGGAAGCAGCAGTGCAAAGAAATGAGACTTGAGGTTGTAGCAGGAAAACCGATGCAGACAGAAGACTCAGGCACCAGTCTGTAGAGGAAGCAGCGAGTTTATTCCGGCCGGGAGACTCAGAGGACTAGGGTCCCAAAAACTGAGCCCCCCCACCCAATCTCTTGCCTTTCTTTTATACATTTTTTAGGGCTAGGGTGCACGTGAGAGTCATGAAGGATGTGAGGTACGTGACAAATGTGAAAGTCGTGGGACTCGAGGGAAGGACAGATCGGCCCTCGCCCTTGACTCTGGGCGGGCTACCTGTCTTCAAGGGCGAGGGAAGGCTCAGGAAGTTGCAAGGTTACTATCTAGGCCCAGCGCCCTCCAAGAGAAAGACATACAGATAACAGAGGCATTTGCTACAGTGGAGTGTTACAGACGGTTTGGCTAATGCCTGTACAGAGTGGCCAGGACAGATCTTTGGCTCTGCCTTTACTTTCCTGCCTCAAGATCACAAACGATGGAGGCAGTGGTATGCTTCCCCCCGCCCCCCACCATGCGGGTGAATTGCTTGAGCTCAAGAGTTCGAGACTAGCCTGAGCAAGAGTGAGACCCTATCTCTAAAAATATCCAAATGTTGTTGCAGGAGCCTGTAGTCCCAGCTACTAGGGAGGCTGAGGCAAGAGGATCACTTGAGCCTAGGAATTTGAGGTTACAGTCAGCTATGACACCATGGCACTCTACCGAGGGTGACAAAGCGAGACTCTGTCTCAAAAAGAAATAATAAAAAATAAATACAAGAGGAAACTCCCCAAGGCATTGATGATGTCACCAATCAGCACACCTGGTGATCACACAGAGGCTGATTGTGCAAGGCAGCAGTGGTGCCAGTGGGGGAGACCTCTGGGGGGTAGCAGAGGAGCTGGTGGCAAATATTTTGAGATTCTGCTTTCAATTTTTTTTTGGTATATACCCAAGGTGGAATTGCTGGATGGTAATTCTTTTATTATTATTATTTTTATTATTTTTTTTTTTTTGAGACAGAGCCTTAAGCTGTCACCCTGGATAGAATGCCGTGGCATCACCGCTCACAGCAACCTCCAATTCCTGGACTCAAGAGAGGCTCCTCCCTCTGCCTCCCAAGTAGCTGGGACTACAGGCGCCCGCCACAACGCCCGGCCATTTTTTGGTTGCAGCCGTCATTGTTGTTTGGCGGGCCTGGGCTGGATTCAAACCTGCCAGCTCAGGTGTATATGAGCCTTAGCCCGTTGAGCCACAGGCGCCGAGGCAACACCCAGGTATATTTTTTGTGACAGGATCTTACTCTTGCTCAAGCTCGTGTCCAACTCCTGAGCTCAAGCAATCCACCTGCCTTGGCCTCCAGAGTGCAGGGATTACAGGTGTGAGCCACTGTACCCAGCCTCAAGCTGTGCATTTTTATTGTGGGCAGGGTTTATCCTTTTTATTAGATTCCAGAATGGTCCATGATCCCAAAGTGAAGTGCACTGTGGGCTAAAGGGGATCCAGATGATTTTGGTTGGTTCTCACTGCTCTTCCTCTATGTGGCATCCTCCTTGAATGAATCTACAGCATGAAGAGAACGTGATGGCCACGTAAGTTAAAGGATTGGAACTCCCACCTGAAGATGGGGAGCAGGGGCCTCCCCGCATGCTCTGTGTTTCGGGGTGTGGTGATGACATAGCCACTGCCAAAACGGTGACATCTGAGCAGTTGAGTAGAGGCATGGAATACACTTGGCCTCTCTCTCTTACTCCAGGACCTCCCACTCAAATCAGAAGCCAGAGGGTGAGGGAGTTTCAATCCCCCTGGGGGCTCTGGTCAGAGAAAGGCCGAAGGAGGACGGAGTGGGCACAGCAGAACCTGCAGTGCACTTGGCCTGTCATCTCATTGCTTCGCAACTGATTCATTGACTTCAGATGTTGCAGTAGGTTCAGCTTCTTGGAAACATCTGTCCCAAAGCCTCCTGACCTGCTCCCTTCCAGGCAGGGCTCCTTGACCATCAGCCCAAGGCACCCTTCTTTCTCCTCTGTGTTGTATCACCTCCTCCCTATAGGCCCCGTCTTTCTCTTTCTTGGCTTACACAGCCACTTTGGGTGCAGCTCGCCCTCCAGTAGCTTCCCGAGCCCTTTCAGGACTACCAATGGCTTTATCCTTCCTCCACACCTGACTGGCACAGTCCCCTGGGCTGGAGGTTGAGGGTGGGGAGTGATTTTCCTTCCTCTCAGCTTGAGACACTGATGAGAAACTTGAAGCCCTTTGACTCCTGATCCTGTGCACGGAGGTTTTTTTTCTCTGTGTCTTCTGTATGCTGGTATTTTATGACAACGCTATGTATGGGTCTATTTTCAACACTGCCAAATGCCCCATGGGCCCTTTCAATCCAAAAATTCTTGTCGTTTAGCACTGGGAAATTTCCTTGAAATATTTCTTTTTTTTTTTTTCTTTTCTTTTTTATTTTGAGACAGAGTCTCACTATGTCACCTGCCCTCGGTAGAGTGTGGTGGTGTCACAGCTCACAGCAACTTCAAACTCTTCAGCTTAAGGGATTCTCTTTCCTCAGCCTCCCAAGTAGCTGGGACTACAGGTGCCCACCATAATGCCCAGCTATTTTTTTGTTGCAGTTGTTTAGCTGGCCTGTGCTGAGTTTGAACCTGCTACCCTTGGTGTATGTGGCTGGCGCCATAACCACTGTGCTATGAGAGCTGAGCCTCCTTGCAATAGTTTACTGATGACTTCCTCCCCTTCATTTTTTACAAGTTTTCTTTCTGGAACTCCATTTATTCTGTTATTGTACCTCCTCTAATTTCCTTGCATTTTTTCTTTTATTTCTATCTCTTTTTGCTTTTATTCTTCTTCATGTTGAAGAAGATAATTTCTTCTGGGCAGCGCCTGTGGCTCAGTGGGTAGGGTGCTGGCCCCATATACCCAGGATGGCGGGTTCAAACCCAGCCCCAGCCAAACTGCAACAAAAAATAGCCAGGCGTTGTGGCAGGCGCCTGTAGTCCCAGCTACTTGGGAGGCTGAGGCAAGAAAATCGCCTAAGCCCAAGAGCTGGAGGTTGCTGTGAGCTGTGTGACACAGCACTCTACCAAGGGCGACAAAGTGAGACTCTGTCTCAAAAACAAACAAAAAAGATGATTTCTTCATGTTGTAGGTTAAACTGTGTGCCCCTAAAATATGTTGGAGTCCTAACCCCTAGTGACTATGAATGTGACTTTATTTGGAGATAGGGACTTTACAGATAATCAAGTTAAGATGAGGTCATTAGGGCAGGGTCCTAATCTGATATGACTGTGTCTTCATCAAAAGGGGAAATTTGGAGGCCGGGCAGGGTGGCTCACACCTATAACCTTAGCACTCTGGGAGGCTGAGGCTGGTGGATCGCCTGAGCTTAGGAGTTCAAGACCCGCCTGAGCAAAGTGAGATCCCGTCTCTACTAAAAATAGAAAAACTTAAACTAGCTGAGTGTTATTGCAGGCACCTGTAGTCCCAGCTACTTGAGACTGCCAGCAACTCACCAGAAAAGTAAACAACATACATTTCTGTTGAGATACTTTGTATTACTTTCCCCTGACCTAAGGTTAAATTAAGTTTAGCCTAAAGCTGCCCCCTTACCCTTTCTTCTTTGTTTATTTAGAGAAAGATTCTTGCTCTGTCGCCTTGGCTGGAGTGCAGTGGCATCGTCGTAGCTCACTGCAGCCTTGAATTCCTGGGCTGAAGTGATCCTCTTGCCTCAACCTCCTGAGGAGCTGGGACCACAGGCAAGTGCCACCACACCTGGCCCTCCCTATTGATTTTAAGTTCAGCCTGAAGGTTTCTACTTAGTGAACTATCACCTAACTGCATGTGTAACAAACTGTAACTTACTCTTCCAATCACAGAGTTCCAGCCAATCACAGGCAGCCGCCTGTTCAAACCGTGTTCAAATAAGGCAAATGCCCAGCTGTAACCAGTCTGGCTATCTCTACACTTCAAGTCCATTTTCTGTTTGTCACTTTCCTTTTTTCTGCTTGTAAATATGATCTGACCATCTGGCAGCCCCAGAGTCTCTCTGAACCTATTCCAGTTTGGGGGCTGACTAATTCATGGATTGATCTTTGCTCAATTAAACTCTGTTCAATTTAATTTGTCTAACTTTTAACATTTGTTATGGCAGCCCTTGCAAACTAATGTACCCCTCTTTTCCTTCCAGTTCTTACTATTATGTTTATGTGGGGTTTTGTGTGTGTGTGTGTGTGCAACAGTCACAGCTCACAGCAACCTTAAACTCCTGGGCTCAAGCAATCCTCTTGCCTCAGCCCGCTGAGTACCTGGGACTATAGGCACCCGCCTCAACACTCAACCAGTGTTTTTTTTTTTTTCTTTTTTTTTTTGAGACAGAGCCTCAAGCTGTCACCCTGTGGCTTCACAGCTCACAGCAACCTCCAATTCCTGGGCTCAAGCAAGTCTCCTGCCTCCACCTCCCAAGTAGCTGGGAATACAGGCGCCCGCCACAATACCCGGCCATTTTTTGGTTGCAGCCGTCATTGTTGTTTGGCAGGCCCCGGCTGGATTCGAACCCGCTAGCTAGCTCAGGTGTACGTGGCTGGAGCCTTAGCCGCTTGAGCCACAGGCGCCGAGCCCTGAACGTCATAAAAATGAAGTTATACTACAAGAGTACAGCAGGAAGTTTCTGGAAGGGCCCCGATATCCCTCTCTTCCCAAGGAATTCACACACTTTTGTCATCCTTTCCTTTCGTGTGGGGGCTGGGCCTCACGGATAGAACATGGTGGAAGTGCTGGACTTCCATTTCAGTGTTAGGTTAGAGCAGCGGTTCTCAACCTGTGGGTCACGACCCACAGGAACGGTATTAAAGGGTTGTGGCCTTAGGAAGGTTAAGAACTACTGGATTAGAGTAAGATTACAGTTTCTGTCTTGGGTGACCTCTCCCCAGTTCCATTTTTATTCCCTCCCCCTGGGAGAAGCCACTTGCCTTGTCCAGACCCAAGCCCACGAGAAGCCCGTGTGACAAGTGGACCTGCCAGCAGCCACGTGGGTAAGCTGCAAGCACAGGCTCTCTGAGGTAGTCCCCAAAAGCAGCACTCAGCCCTGGTGACAGGCTGACTACATCTCCTGAAAGACCTGGAGCCACAGGGCCCTTGTGAGTTGCACCTAAATTCCTGGGCCTCAGTGACCACGAGGTAGTAAATATTTTAAGCTAAATTTGGGGGCAATTTGTTCTGCGCAACAGATACCCAGCACAGTGCACTCAGCTTCGAACTGCTGTGTTCCCACTCCTATGCCGACATGTGTGGCTGTAGAATATTTCGGTTCCTATATTGCATTTCCTCATATGAGCACACCCTGATTTATTTATTAATTCACCTATTGAGAGATATTTGGATGCTTCCCAGGTTTTTCCTCTCGTGAACAATACTTATAATCACAGCTCCTGACACAGTGTGTAGGGATTTCTCTAGATGTGTACCTAAGAGTGGATTTGCTGGTTTGTAGGGTGTGTACATATTTAACTTCCTTAGGAAATGCCAAGTGGCTCTCCAGGAGGGTCGTGCCTGTCAGGCTTCCACCGGCAGTGGTGAGTTCTTGCTGCTCCACAACCTCACCGACATTTGCCATCCTCTGATGAAATTTTGCCAAACCAGTGGGTAAAAAATAGAGGGGCTCACCTTGCTTTACTTTGTGTTTAGGGGAGCTATTTGTGCCACCTTGCTTTACTTTGCTTTGCTGTCATTGGTGCTCTCTCTTCTGTGGAGTACCATTCATGACTTGTGCCCATTTTTCATTAGGCTGGTTTTGTCTTTTTCTTGTTAAGAGTTTGTCATGCCTTCTAGACAATAACAACGTTATCCGTTTATGTGTTGCAAATATCTGCTTCCAGTTTGTGCCTCGTCTTATTTTCTTTATTGTATTTTTGATGAATAGAAATTTTAAATTTTTTTTCTTTTTTTCTTTTTTCGGCCAGGGCCAGGTTTGAACCTGCCACCTCCAGTATGTGGGACTGGCACCCTATTTCTTGAGCCACAAGCGCCACCCGAAATTTTAAATTTTACTGTGGTTTGTTATCCTTTTTGTTTATGATTAGTGACCCATGGGATTTTTAAAAGAAATCCTTCCCTATCTGAGGTTAAAAGACTTTCTCTTAAGTGTTTTTTTTTTTTTTTTTTTTTTGAGACAGAGCCTCAAGCTGTCACCCTGGGTAGAGTGCTATGGCATCATAGCTCACAGCAACTCCTGGGCTTAAGCGAGGACCCTTTGGTGGCCTCCGACCCTTCGCTGCTCAAGTAGCTGGGACCACAGGCACCTGCCACAACGTCTGGCCATTTTTTGGTTGCAGCCGTTATTGTTGTTTGGCGGGTCTGGGCTGGACTCGAACCCACCGGCTCAGGTATACGTGGCTGGCGCCTTAGCCCGTTGAGCCACAGGCGCCAAGCCTCTTAAGTGTTTTAAAATGTTGCCTTTCTCATTTAAGTATTTAATTCACTTGGACTTGATTTTGTAGATGGTGTGAGGCAGGGATACAGCTCCAGTTTCTTTGCATGGATAACCAGTTATCCCAGCTCTCCTTCATGTGTCGTCTGTCCTCCTCCACTGACCTTCCACGCTTCCCCTGTTGTTCAGACTGTGGCAACAGTGCTATTCTCTGGCTCCGTCTGCTCCATTGGCCTAGTGGTCTAACCCGGAAGTTATAGTATAGTTCTCTCTGTAGCCTTTTCTTGGCACCTTCTTGGGGTCTAACACATAATAGTTGCTCAGTAAAAACTGGTGGAATGGATGTGGCCTGCTTGATGTTCTTCCTGTCCCCCACGAGAGCAACGCCTGCTTCAGTAAGTTCGGGGAGGCTTGTTAAAGTGACTCCAGCTGTTCTCTTCAGCAGATAAACTCTTGGCAAAGTGGCTGCCAAATTCCTTGAGTTTGGAGTCAGTTCTAACTATTAATAAGAACTCAGCTTTGTGACACTAGCTGTGACCTGTTAGAGCAATGGGGTAATAGAAAGTGAGCCAAGAGAAATGGTTGCCTCTTCTCCAAAGGAGTTTTAATATTTTTTAAACTATTTTTTTAAAAAAGTCTTTTCATGTGAGGGATGTGATGGCTCCAGCCATCTGTCCTGGGTCTGGTTTGTTTGTTGGGAGTTTGCAGGAATCAAGCCAGGCTTTTTGCAGGACTCCAGCCAAAGGGGCTGCTTTGGCCTCACCTCCCCATCTTCAGACTGACAGCCAGACCCACCCTGAGCCAGGGCCTCGTGTTAAGTTCTCCAGTGAAGAGAACAACATGGACTTGATGTGACCCTTTGGTGGCCTCCGACCCTACTGGTGCCTCCTGCTGAACTCTGCCCTCCTTCGTGTCTCTGTGGCTTGTCCTCTGTCCCTCCCACTCAGACCAGGCCTGCTGGCCTCTGCCCTGGCCTCTTTTGCAGTGCTGCTGTGCCCTGACACATCTGCCACCGTCCTCACTGATTCTTTCTAACTGACCCTTTAAGGCCTGCTTCAGCCCCATCCCGACCTGCCAGGCAGAGCGAGTGCTCAGCCTCTAGCCCCACGCCAGGCGGAGTCTGCACCAGCCATCCATCCCACACACTGGCTCGTGAGGGAAACCCCCAGGTTGAACACAGCTCCAAGGCCAGACCAACTGTGTTCCAGTCCAGGCTCTACACGACCTTGTCTTCAGTTTTTCCGCCTGTAAAAGGTGAAAATACTTGTGCTGACTCACACAAAGTTACTGTGTGGGTTAAATAAGCTGCTATGTCCGAAACTACTAGAGTGGTGCCTGGTGCCTGCGCACTGCAGACGCGCACTGGAGTGTCACAGTCGGCTTCGGCACAGCAGAGTGCACAGCCCCAAGTAGCTTTGTGACCCTGAACAAATCACTCGATGGACTCGGGGCCTGCTTTTTCTCCAGGAAAGCGCGATAGAAGGGTCTTCCTGGCCCTCCTGCGAGGCTGTGGTGAGGAGCAAGGTGGGCGACTCTGTCCACCTTTAGTGCCTGGCACAGGCTGCGGTGCATGGCTGCCTCTCAATCCGAGGAGCAAGGGCAGCACGTGGATGTGAAGAAGAGCAGACAACAGGCTGCTGGGCAGGAAAGCACCTCCTCCCAGCTGTCCTTCTGGATAGGCTGGTGCCCCTCCCTCTATGCGCTGGTGTCCAGCGTGAGCCCTGATCTCTGTCAAATTCTGTTGGCTCCACTGCCCATACTTCTGGCCCTGCCTGCTGTCACTTTGCTCCAACGATCCTCCCTCAACCATGGAGGGGCCCTTTCACAAGTAAGACAAAAACCACTGCAGCTCTCAGAACAAAAGCCAAAGTCCTGTGGGGCCTACAAGAGCGCAAATCCCCCTACCTCAGCCCCTGGGGCCTCAGGAGCCAGCCTGCCGACTCCCTCTTCACACCTGGCTCAGCCATCAGGGCACCTTCCACAGACGGTCCTGAACTAGGGACTTAACCATTTTTCTTTTCTTTTCTTTTTTTTTTTTTTTTGAGACAGAGCCTCAAGCTGTCATCCTGGATAGAGTGCTGTAGCATCACAGCTCACGGCAACCTCCAATTCCTGGGCTCAAGCGAGTCTCTTGCCTCCGCCTCCCAAGTAGCTGGGACTACAGGCGCCTGCCACAACGCCCTGCCATTTTTTCGTTGCAGCCGTCATTGTTTGGCCGGCCTGGGCTGGTTTTGAACCCGCCAGCTCAGGTGTACGTGGCTGGCGCCTTAGCCCATTGAGCCACAGGCGCCAAGCCAAATTAACCATTTTTCAACTTCACAATGGAGGGAAAATGACGTGTGTTCAGTGGAGACCCTACTTCAAACTGAATTTGATCTTTTCCTGGGGCTGGCAGTACACTGTAGGACTTTCTCTCCAGGAGCTGGGCCACAGCTGTGAGCAGCCCTGCAACTCCGTCCAGAAGGGTAAACAGCTGACACTGCAGGTCTGTGCTGCCAGGCGGCTCTGCCCAGCTGTGGGCTGGTGGACATGTGCTGGCCTCATGGAGGCAAATGAGGCTGAGACGTGATATTCACTGTTCAATGCATTTTTGATTTCTGATACTTTCAACTTTTGATAGGTTTATTGGGCCATAGACATACCGTAAGTCAAGGAGCATTTTTCCGTAGAAAATTCTATCCCAGATAACCTCAGGCCTCTGCTTGGACGTCAGCTTCTCAGTCAGGTTCTTTGACCACCCTGCCTGTGACTGCATGGCTCTGCACATCCTCCAGGCCCAATTCCTTTCCTGGGCCTTTCTCCTCCATAGCGCGTATCACCACCTGATAGAATATGCAAGGCCTGACAATTAAGTTCATGAAGTCACGCTAGAAAAATGCTATGTCCTTGCTGCTGAGTATCACCACAGTCACCTTCGAGTGCTCCCCTTAGGGAGCTCTGCACCAACACAACACCAAGTCCACCCTTCAAAGCGCTTTCAAAATTCTTTTCTCTGGAATGGCCATTAGCGCTGTCATCATACAAGGTGCAACGATTAAGTTCAAGACCTCAATCTAGAAAAAGTGCTTTGAAGGATGGACTAGGCACTGCTGTTGGTGCACAGCTCCCGGAGGGGATGACTTGAAGGGGACTGGTGATACTCAGCAGTGAGGTAGGTAGTACTTTTTCTAGGACAAGTCTGCAAACTTAATTGTCTACCCTTACATACCTGACTTATTAAAAAAAATAGGCCAAAAAATAAGTTCACTGTCAACCCCCATTAGAGTATCAGCTCCATGAGGGTGAGGCTTTCCGTCGATTTACTGTGGTGTTCCCGCGCTCTACAAACATGTGCTGAAGGAATGAATGAACAAATGATCCCACTCCACCTTTGCCCCATGCCAGGGGATAGGAGCTGTCACCCTGTTGTGACAATGAAGCAATGAGAAGGTCAGGAGAGTAACTGACCTGACCAGCTTTGCAGAGAAGAAGGAAACAGGCCAGACAGACAACACTCCTGATACTGGACATGGCATCTCATTGGCTAGGCATTGGGGTGGGGCATGGAGACGGCCTCCATACAGCAGGACAGAGGCCATGCTGGCCTGGCAAAGCCCCTGCTCATTCCCTGCCAGCAGGGGCTGGCCAGGATGCCGTGTGTGTGTGTGTGTGTGTGTGTCCACATGTGTCTCTGTGTGTATGTGTGCACATGCACACCTGTGTGTGTCACTACTTTTAGGGGGCCTCAGATACTGGTACTAGCAGGCAGAGATTTTTGTGGAGTCAGGGTCTGATTCTCGCCCTGCCTCTGCCCAAGTCTCTAGGGAAATCAACTCCCATGAGGTTCCCTCAGTGTGCAAGGGCGTGTGAATCCAGCTTTATAGAGAAAATGGGGTGGAATCACCCTTTCTTACAGGAATTGTGAGCCTTAGTTTAGGAGCGTTTGAGAAACACTTGTGTGTGAATGAGTCCCCTGGAAACCCAAAGTCAGCTGAGGAGTGAGCAGCTCATGGTGTCTCCAGCCCTACTGCTGTTCAGTCCAGCTGCAGGTGAACTGATACAGAGGCAAAAAATAGAAGACGTTCTTTCTTTTCTTAAAAACAATTTCCCTTCTAAAGATCTTAAAATGTCAGATAAATGCTTCCGAAGACCCAGGGCTGAGCAAAAGTCTGCTGGCCACTGTGCCCAGGGCAACAGGTGCACACACACATATCACCCTCCGTCCACTTCACCTCCATAGATGTCCTATTTTTCAAGAGTTGGCTTTGAATTTAGGAGAATAAGGACGTTTCCCTCTACCAGGTAATTCAAGGTAACAGCCTGTATCTCTCCAAGGCAAATTTAAATCCAGTCTTTTTATTTCTAGTCCCAGAACTAACAGCATGGGTGCAAGACCTCCAGTTATGTCTAAAAGGAGAGAAAACCAGTGCCACTGAAGCACAGCAGCCCCACCGCTGTCAAACGGAGGCAGTTTGTTCTCCGGGGATGCAAGTGAGTGAGCGAGCCAGCGACGGTTGGTGGTGGTGGCGCCTTTGTCTCCATGAGCTGTTTTGGTGGAGACTTCCAGGCAACTGTGGAAGAGGTGAAGCATCTGGCTGTTATCACACATCTGGATGTTATCACACATCTGGATGCAACCTCTCTACGGCCTTGGTGGGGACGCTCAGCTTTCCTGGGGGTGAATTTCCCTCTGTTTGCAGAAGGTCCTCACCTTGCAGACGGATGTGCCGCTTGAGGGAGGCCAGCTGCCCTCTCTCCCACGGTCCGTGTTCTTCTTTGAGGGGAGCACTGTCAACCTCGCTAAATGGATTAAAAACCAGATGGCTCATCTGGCAAATCCTTCTGAGTCAGTTTCTCAATTTGCAATGTTTTCTTTCTTCTTATTAAAAAATATTTCCAAGTTTCCTGATTTGGAAATGTTTAATAAAATGCATGAAAATGGAGAAAAACAGCACATTTGGAAGCAGCACTTTTCCCAGGGGAAGCGTATCCTTCCCAGCGTTAGAGGTGGCCTAGCAGAGAGAGCAAGGGTGGGGGGTCCAACAGATGAGGCTCTGGTCCAGCCCGGCCCTGGAGCCATGTGGCCCACCTACCTCTCGGAGTCTCAGTCTCTTCTATAAGGACGAGTGTAAATCCTCTCAGGCACGGCACAGACACAAGACAACAAATGTAAAACTCCTCACAGCAGGTGGCACGCACATGTATTGGAGGCTAATAAACGATTTCATTCATTCAGCCATGAATGAAATAGGCCTGAGCCCCTATGGTGTGAACGACACAACACTAAAGCAGAGGAAAGCCGAGTGACACAGAGGCAAACGCTGTCCAGACGTGGCATAGGGGCCACCTGGGAGGAGGTGTGGTGGGCGGGGAGCTGTGCAGGGAGGGCAGCTAGAGATGCGATCTGGAAGTCCCACGTGAGCACCTGGCACGGTACCTGCACCCCAGCCCCTTCTTATCTCCTTCCCCCTCCTCCTCTGCTCTCCCTGCCACTGCCTCCCTCTGTGTCTTCCCTCTCATCCTTCTTTCTCCCTTCTCCTCCTCTGAAGTACGGTTCCCACCTTCCTTTCCCTCCCTCTTTCCTTTTCTCTTTTCCTTGTTGGGCCCCATCTAGGGGAGAGGGCGCCTGACTGCAGGGCCTGATGCCCTTGGGGCAACGCCCTTCGTTTGCTTCCTGTTGGCTTTGCTTACTCAGCAAACGTGTATCTTGCACCTCTCGGTGGCCAGGTACAGGTGGCACTCAATGAAATGCAGCACAGCCCTTGATCATGCTGCCCAGGATGGGTTGTCTCTGGGGGACAGTATGTGAGTTAAGCTCAATGTACCCCCCAACCCTGTATGTTACCGCCCTCCCGATGCCCAGGTCCATCCAAACCCACCTCTCTTCCTCTTGCACCTCTAGCAGCTCACCTGGCCTCACCCAGCACTTCCCTGCACACATCCAGAGTCCATCCTATCCGCCGGCCGTGATCCCTCCCGCTCTCTAACCTGCCCTCTCCCTCCCCCCACCACCTGCCACTGCTTCCCTGGGGGCTCCTACCCCAGGGACACCCCTGCCGTCCATAGCCTCCTGCTGGTCTCCTGCTCCCTTCACGTGCTCCTCCATGCTGCAGCCAGGCATCTTCCCAAAACATCAGATTCCCCCAAAATGTGCCAGAGCTGCCACTGACCTGGGCTGTGGAGGGCAGGCCTAGGGACAGACCTGCTGTTTGGAACCAGTGGTCGCAGAAGGACTGACATTTGAGAGCAATTTATTTCTTGTGTGATGACAGTTTTAAGGCTGTCCCTGTGATCATATTGCTCCTCGCTCTTCTTCCTGTGTACTCAGACTCGCTTTCTTCAGTGGAAAGATAAGGCTGGGACCCAGCCAACTTGATAAGGTGATCTGTGGCCTGGGCACACTCAAGTGGGAGGCAGGTGTCTGAACAGCGACTTGGCAGGGAAATAATTCCCAAATCCTCAGACTGGTGAGAAAGGCCCCTGCCCATCTCTCTAGCCCAGAGTGTACTTGTCCCCAATTCCGTCACACACTGCCCCATTCCACCCCCGTTGGAGTCCCTTTAGGCCTGTGGAGTCACCTCCTCCAGAAAGCCATCTGGATTGAGGGCCCTCTGTGGAGCCCCAATAGCGCCTACTCTTGTGTCACTTGTCACCATGGGATTAGGCCATGTGCTTGCTCCTGGTGCCAGCCTAGCCAGCAGGCCCCGGGGGAAGCCGGGCAGACCTGCTGAAGGAGGCTGTGAATGAACCAGGGCATCATAGGGAGGTGATGTTTAAACCTCTCACTCCCATCTGGGGCCTCTGCTTTTTCTCATTGCCGATGTCACTGGTTTCCATTCATCTCTGGCCTGGTGCCTGTGAGCTTTCTCTTTCCCGCTTGAGCCTTTCCCGACATCCACCATCAGTCACAGAGTGTGACTCGGAAGCAAAGGAGCTTCGCAGTTGTTAGTTTTTTATATACAGAGACAAGAATAACAGTAGTTGGGATTCTTGCAAAATATTTCCTTGACGATCTTAGAGATGATATATTTCTCATCTCCTTTTATTTCGAGCACTATCTCTGTGAGGCAGGTAGGACTGGATATCTGTCTCATTTTAAGCCAGCCATGTGCTACAGTGCCAAAGCTTTATGTGCATTGTCTTACTTAATCTTTATTAAAAAATTCATAGGCTCGGCGCCTGTGGCTCAGCGGGCTAAGGCACCAGCCACGTACACCTGAGCTGGTGGCTTCGAATCCAGCCCGGGCCCGCCAAACAACAATGACGGCTGCAACCAAAAAATGGCCGGGCGTTGTAGCGGGCGCCTGTAGTCCCAGGTACTTGGGAGGCAGAGGCAGGAGACTCGCTTGAGCCCAGGAATTGGAGGTTGCTGTGAGCTGTGATGCTACAGCACTCTATCCAGGGTGATAGCTTGAGGCTCTGTCTCAAAAAAAAAAAAAATTCATAATTACCTTTTCCCATTTTATTAAGTTGCAAACTGAGGCTTAGCTAGGTTAGGAAACTTGCACAAAACAAAACGCTTAGTGAGTGGCAGGACCTGAGTGTGTGCTGGGATATGCCTGAGTTCGCAGACCCAGAGAGGTTGACTGGAGGGACTGCTGGGGATCTCCTTTTCTCAAGTATCTGATTCTGAATCTGTATGAAAAGGAGCCAGGCTTCATAGGAGGGTAAGCCAGAACCAGGGCTGCCCTGTTCAGCAGCGTAGGTTGTGCACTGTGCAACTCCAGGGAGTGCCATTTGTAAAGACCTCATATGTGAATGGCGCCCCCTGGAGGGAAGTGCTGCACAGGCAGGGCTCCTGGCTGGAGCTCCAGAAGAAAGAAGGGTGTTCCTTCTCTTCTCAATTATGCTTTCCAAAGAGAATCAATGGCAGTTAGCTCTCCAGGCAAGCAAATGTTGCGGAGGGCACAGAGCTTCCTCACCTGGACATGGTTAGTGTGGGAAGGAGGTGGGAGAACAAAGAGAAATGAGGCAGTAAAAGTACCCTGGGAAGGAGTTTTCTTCTTTCTATTTCCTACAGCAGCAGGGTTCCCAGGGTAGGACGTGGGAGCGCTGTTGGGCAGCTTCCCTGCCACACAGAAGGAGGGGCAGACATAAGGACAGTGGGGAGAATTCTGACTGTAGTCGCCCTTAGAGCAGGAGGGAGGGAGAGGGAGAGCAAGGGAGGGGCAGGGAGAGAACATGAGTCTGCGGCAAGAGCACCTGCTGGGGTCTGCCCAGAGCACAGAGAGGGCCACAGTAACGGCTGACCCAGGGCCCACGGCTGGGAGTTTGGAGACTGCCGGGTGCTCCCTGACCACAGTGACCTGTCCAGGGACTGTAGTGACCTTTAACCGCTCACGTCTCTCCACAGGGCTAGGTGTTTTGGTGGCTCATCGTCCCTGTTCTCTAGGTGTGCGCTCCGGCTAAGTGAAGGGGAACAAAGTCAGGGGCAGCAGCAAGTTCTCAAGGGCTGGCCCAGGGCCGCTTGACCCACGGCTAAGTCACCTAGGCCTTGGCTTTCTAGTGACTAACTAGAAAGTTCTGGAACACACCAGAAATAACTTTAACTTTTTTTTGAGACAGAATCTCACTGTGTCACCCTCGGTAGAGAGCTGTGGTGTCACAGCTCACAGCAACCTCAAACCCTTGGGCTTAAGTGATTCTCTTGCCTCAGCCTCCCAAGTAGCTGGGACTACAGGCACCTGCCACAATGCCCGGCTATTTTTTGGTTGCAGTTGTCATTGTTTACAGGTCCGGGCCAGGTTCAAACCCACCTGCCTCGGTGTATGTGGCCAGCACCCTAACCACTTAGCTACCGGAGTCAAGCCAGAAATAATGTTAATTTTGATGTTCAATACTATTATATATGGAGAAAGGAATGATGATAGCCAGTCACATTTACGTTTCCCCCCAAGCGGAGCTGGCTATCTTTTTTTTTTTTTTTTTTGAGACAGAGCCTCAAGCTGTGACCCTGGATAGAGTGCTATGGCATCACAGCTCACAGCAACCTCCAATTCCTAGGCTCAAGCAAGTCTCCTGCCTCCGCCTCCCAAGTAGCTGGGACTACAGGCGCCCGCCACAACACCCAGCCATTCTTTGGTTGCAGCCGTCATTGTTGTTTGGCAGGCCCAGGCTGGATTCGAACCCACCAGCTCAGGTGTACATGGCTGGCGCCTTAGCCCGTTGAGCCACAGGTGCCGAGCCGGAGCTGGCTATCTTGACGGAGCAACTTCTAAAGCCTCGAAGCGGACACACTCCCAGATCTGAGCGAGATCCCAGCAGCTGGAAAGGAAGGGCCTGGGGTTCCCATGTCATCCCTCACTCAGCTCCTTGATCCCAGGAGCAGAATGAGGGATATGACTGGGAAAAGAGTGGCCTCAGCATTCAAATTCCTTTTCTCTCTATCTGGAACTGAGAGATTCTTGCTAAAGGCAAAAAAGGAACCAGACAAAGAAGAGATGACCCAAGGGGAAGATATCTTTTCATTCTGGGGCCTGAAAGGAAAAGCCTAAAACCCCCTAGATCAGCCCTCCCCGCCTCTGTCTCCTCATCCAATAAGGGAAGAGGCCGCAGGGTCCACGGTGCCGAGCAGCTTCTTGGAGCTCTTTCCTGCCCCACTGCACGTGGGACAGAGCCAGTTAGCCGGTTAGGAAGCAGCAACTGTCACCCTAGTCCTTGAAGAAGTCTTAAGAGGCCATTTTTGGAGAGACGAGACTCACAGGAGGTTTGCCTGAAATCAGCCTGAGGGTGACAAGTGTCACTGAGAGCACAACAGTGGCAGTGTTGAGGGTCTCTGCCACACAACGGTCTTCCCAGGGACCCAGAACCCCCCTCAACTTCCAGGCTTACCGAAGGAAATGACAGAACAGCTGTGGACACATGGTCAAAGGCCTGAGCAGCAGGGCTCTGCCTTGTGGTCACTAAGACTCAGGCATGGAGCCCTGGGCTCCCTCTGGCCCCACAGGCCTCACTCTTTCCAGATCAGGAAGTGGAGTCCCAAAGGGGAGGGTCAGGCCCAAGGCCGGTTGTGTCCGCCTGCCGCACCATCTCTCCAGCCCATGGGCAGCATCACGGAGCTGGGTATGGGCTGGCCCTGGAGAGACAGCCTGTGCTGGGAGCTCAGACAGTCCAGCCATGTGACTCTGCACAAGCTGTTTCCCTTGTATGCACCTTGGTTTCCCCAGGTGTCCAACCTGAGGCTCGGCTAAACAAGCTCAAAAGCCCCTTTTGGCTCTAAGTTAGGAGGCTTTTTGGATCACACTCTGTTCCCCCTTCCTGCGTGACCCCAGTCTCTGGGCAACTTGTAGCAGGCACCAGAGTCAGGTGTCCCCATGGGCAGGAGGCCACAGGGTCCCCTGGGAACGAGATAAAGCAAGTGGAAGGGAGATACAGGTGACCCCAAGTCACACAATGCTTCTGACGGCTGCTAATCCAAGATTTGTGACTATTGAACACTTGGCGTTTTTGAAACAGGGCAGGAGAGGGTGACCGGTGCCAAGGTCATGATAAAGGAATACGAGTGGCTGCTCTCAGAGTCTTCAGGGAAGCCTGTCTGTCTGCCTGTCCATCCCTGTCCTCTGGCCCTGCCCAGGACCCTAGAGAGAACCCTGGAGACACCTCCATCCAGCTTCCCCGCCTGGCCTGTCTCAGAAGCAGTGCCTCACAGAGGACACCTGTTACATGTCGCCAGGCAACAGACGCTGCCCGAAAACCACAGCCACCTCTCATACCCCATGAGAGGACTCTGCCAAAGACAGAGGAGAAGTGTCAGGAAGGAAGACATGGGAGCTGAGCTGCCATAGAAGGAAAACGGGAGCCCGGGCCATTGCGTAAAGCGCCAGAAAGCAAACAGATGGGGAGGAAACCTGGCTCACGGACGCCAGGGGGACGGACAGAGGGGGCACGGAGAAAAGTCCTCCATGTGAAGCCTGGAAAGCCATCTTCCTCTCTACTTTTCCTTTTTGGTCCAACCTGTCATGATTAGAGACACAGCTGTTGATAAGGGAGATAACGGTGGTGACGACCGCTACGACTCCTTAGGTAAGCGTGTGTCTGGTGCTGGCCTCTACTTTACCTGCCGAGAGACTTCTGTTACACAGCCCTGAAGCAACGGCACAATTCTCCCAGACCTTCCAGGAAACGGGATTATCCTAAAACCAAGCTCTCCACCGTCATCATTAGCTCGTTCACACACACGGCCGCTGGCTGGTCAGTCTAAGTGACCTTGGGCTTTGGGACCTTCAGGCCCTGGGCCAACCAGTGAGGAAAGGAGCTGAAGCCAGGCCCTTGGGGCCCAGGTGCTCAGGCCCAGCAGCCACACCTGCTGCCAAAGGGACCTCAGGGCACCAGAAGTTCAGAACAGGCGTGTTCCAGGAAGGGGACCCTCTTGGCAGCAGCCTTGGGCTGGCAGTGAGATCCTGGCATACTGAGCTCCCAAAGCCTCCATTTTCTAATTTCTAGAATGGGAAGATTACTCCTGCCCTGCTCGTTTCACAGAGCACCGGGCAGCAGGAGAAGCCACGTGGACTGTGTGGCCGGAGCTCCAGCCTAGTGCTTCCCACCTCCAGACATCACGACCCCTACAGGTTGGCAATGCTGCAGACACCCCGCACAGAACCGCTCTCCTCTGGGGGAAGACGCCACGGCCTCAGGGGACAAGTCGCCCTGCTGCTCATGGCTGTGGTTCCTCCATCAGGAAGAGGAGGAATAACTGCAGAAGGCCACTGCTGCTGGGCCTTGGAGGTCGGGAACCCGCGCCTGACAACAGCCTTTCCCCTCCCTTGGGTTCCCAGTCACCCTTGACTGCACGTCACTAATTTTGCATCTTCTTTCCTGGGGAAACAGGGCAGTGACCTCAGGAGGTTACAGTCTAACTCTTGAAATCATGAAAGGCCTCAAGACACATTTACTCCCTAAACAAAATCCACATTTTAAATTATAAACAAGAATAAAACGAAACAAATTAAGAATACAAGTAACTAAGTGGGAACAATGTCATGTTAAAACTTGACAAAATACGGTGGTGCGGCAGCCAGCTGAAGAGCCAGCGGGCTGGATGACAGGCAAGGAGGGGGACCTCCAACCTCCACCAGAGGCTCCAATTGCCAAAAAGGCTGGACAACTGCTGAGGAGACACCTGTGCCTTGGTGTCTCCTTCACTTCACAC
>CAUYON010035782.1:0-34272 GCA_963573935.1 Arctocebus calabarensis
ATAGTGATCAAGGAAATGCCATGAAGGATATCTGTAACAGTATGATCAAAATATTTCTGAATGTATATGAATCGTGCCCTGTGATTGCACCAATGTACATAATTATGATTCAATAAAATTATTAAAAAAAAAAAAAAGTTCAATCAATCCAAATCAAGAGTCCAAATAATGTTGCTAACCTTTTTTGATATCAGAGGGATTGTTCACAATGAATTTGTACTGAGTGGACAATTAAGCAGCTTTAGTATTTGAAACACTGAGTGAAAAAGTTAGGGAAAAATGATCTGAACTTTTTGCCAGTAACTCATGGCTCTTGCAACACAGCAATGCACCAACTCACACAGCACTGTTTATGAGGGAGTTTTTGGCCAGTAAACAGAGTTGTATTGGATCACCATCCCTACTCATCTTATTTGGCCCCCAGTGACTTTTTTCTTTACCTGAAGATAAAGGAAATATTGAAAGGAAGATATTTTGATGTCATTCAGGACATCAAAGGTAGTATGACCACAGCTCTGATGGCCATTCCAGAAAAAGAGTTCCAAAATTGCTTTGAAGAGTGGAATAGGCACTGGCATCAGTGCACAGCTTTCCAGGGGGAGTACCTCAAAGGTAAACATAGTGCTATTCAGCAGTGAGGTATAGATCATTTTTGCTAGGACAAGTTCACTGATTTAATCGTCAGTCCTCATATAACCAATTTATGTAAAAATCCTACTCTGTGACCAGAAGGGTTTTTTGCAGCAACTTTTTAAACCAGCTTTAATCTTCTACTCTACCCTCAATCTACATATAATCCTTCTCTCACCAAATTAGACACTGCAGTTTGATTTTTTTTTTTTTTGACCAGGGTTGGGTTTGAACCCGCCACCTCCAGTATATGGGGCCAGCACCCCACTCCTCTGAGCCACAGGCGCTGCCCTGCAGTTTGACTTTTTTAAGAGACTTCAGACTCCTTCCCAGAACACAGCATCTGGAAGCACATTTCGGTCAAAATGATGTAGTTTCACCTGGTGTGTGAAGTGATGCTTTCACTCCAGTCACAGATGACTTATGGATGGTCAGCACTGCCATCCATGCCAGCTGGACTTTGATTTGTATATGCCCGTGAATTGTCTCCAATGTACAGAGGTAGCATTTCACTTTTATGTTTTTCATCAAACAGCTTCCTACTGACAGAGGGAAAGTTATGAAAGTTGTTAGGGAAAACATTCTCTATTACCAGGAGGTCGTTTCTTCAGAAGTCAGAGGCATGTGTGCACTGTGCGGGGAATACTTAATTAAGCCTGTGCTGGAGAATTCCTTTCAGATAATCAGAGTCTTTACAAAGCTACTTTTGCCTCACACAAACAAAATGGTCTACAAGTAGCTGCTTACAAGTCATTTTGTCACAGAATTAAAGGATGTTTGATTCTAGAATGTATGCTTCTGTGTACCAGTATGAAATGTGTGGTGTCCGTGACATCTTCCACCTAAGTAAGGAATGTAAATTCACACACTTGGCACAGGGCTTAGGTGGTTGGGATCCAGAAAAATCTCCCTTGGGCCTTTCTCAGTGCCTGAATTCCTCCTGCCAAAAATTTAGTTCTTTGAATTAAGGCTTTCTGTTCAAACTTTATGAGCCAAACCCTGATCGGGTCACATTATGGGTGATGATCCTTTTACAAGATATTTATCAATTATCTTAATGTCTCAAGAGCAACTTGGTTTGGGGGTTTCTTTTGTTTTGAGACAGAGTCTCACTTTGTCGCCCTGGGTAGAGTGCTGGGGTGTCACAGCTCACAGGAACCTCCAACTCGGGGACTCAGGCTGGCTTCAGCATCTCTAAGAGCTGAAACTATGGGTGCCACCAAGATGCGTGGTTACTCAAGAGCTACTTGTAAGAGAGTGAACAAAAGCAAAGGCGAGTTGAAATTTACCAAGACCTTTTGGAAAGGCAAGATGGGGTTTGGGGCCTTCTTATCACTCGTGTTGAAATGTGAGTGTACCAATTTGACCCTGAAACAAAGCATTAAATTTCAGGTTTTGCTCTGGGACAGGCACAATGACAAACCTAAAAGACTCAGCCCTCAGGGACTCTGGGCAGCTAGAAGGAAATATAAGGGTGTGGAGTACCTAAGAAAGAAGTTTTTTTAATAAAAAACAAAGATTATGTGGATAACTTGGAGAAGACTGCTTTCCATTTTACTTAGCTTTAATATGATGAAAATATTGAAAAGTTATTTTGACCTCAAAATGACAGTTTCTTTTCTTCTGTGATTCTTGGCTAGATGCTTTGATTTGTGGTATTAAAGCCTTACAGGTAGATTCTGCCCTTTTCATTTTAATAGATTCATCTCATTTTATTGTGAGACAGTTTAATATGCATCTCCCAAATAAGTACCGCCAAAGTCAAGGTACTCCCTTGAGAATGTGGAGAAAACATTCAAAAAAGAATGGTTCCTCGGAAACATGTCTTTGTATGGTATGGGAGTTTCTCGTGTGTTTTGGCAGGATATTGAAAATCTGGATTTCACGTTTTGGGGGATTTTTTTGAGACTGAGTTTTACTCTGTCTCCCTGGGGTAGAGCACTGTGGTGTCATAAGCTCACAGCAATGTCAAACTCTTGGGCTCAAGTGTTCCTCTTGCCTTAGCCCCCTAACTAGCTGGGACGACAGGCACACGTCACAACATCTGGTTTTTTTTTAGAGACAGAGTCTGGTTCTTGCTCAGGCTGGTCTCAAACTCCTGAGCTCAAGATATCCACACGCCTCAGCCTCTCCGAGTGCTGGGATTTCAGGCATAAGCCACCCCTCCTGGCCTGGAATTTCAGTTTTGACTGCGGCTCTTCATTTGCCCTGATTTAAATGTCCCAGTCTCAACTCTTTATGAAGTGTGCAGATTTCCTTACAGGTCTCCTAGGAGTCACTAAGAATCTCTGTAACTATATACCTTGTTGCTATAATTGATGCTCTTTCGTTGCTGTATTCCTTCTTAACATTACAATTTTAGTCAAGTATTCTTTCCCATTGGAGGCATTAATTATTGCCAGTTTTGAAAAACCTTTTACTGTTATGTACATTTTTGCTTCTGGTACCAAATCATGTCACTGTTTCCTAGTCTTTGTCTAGATGAAAGAATTTTTTTACATGTTTTCTTGACTGTTGAGCATACTCCACACCCTTTCTAACCACTACAGGATAATTTACAGTGTTGTCCACCAGTTAGAAAGTCAGCATTCTTCAATAGTTCCATGCATTTCACCAATTTGTGGTACTTGTCTCAGGGTAGAGGATTTAAATTTAGTCTTATTTGCTTTTTATTAGCTGTGAAATTATTGGTCACTGAGGTTTATGAGAGCAAATCCCCTTGTTAAGGAGTTACTCTGGTTTATAGCGTATCATTGAAAAAAATGGTTATTATCCCGAGACAAAGACTTCACTGACATATGAAATTGAAAGGCAGGATATTTATTCAAATGCAGCAGGGTGTTCTGGGAAACACTCTCTTATTTGAAGTTAAGTAAATTTTTCTTTAGAGATACTTTACATAAAGATATAATGTATGTTGTAGCCCATTCCGGCTATTATAACAAAATACCAAAAACCGGGCGGTATATAAACAACAGAAAGTTATTTCTCATGTTTCAGGCTGTTAGAAAGTCAAAGATATAGGTGCCAGCAGATTCACTGCTGGTTGAGAGCCTGTTTCCTTGTAGAAGGCTTCTCTCTGGGTCCTCAAGTGGTGGAAGGGCTGAGATAGCTCTTTGGGCTTCCTTTATAAGGGCACTAATCCCACTCAGGAGGGCTCAGCCCTTACGATGTCATCACCTTCCAAAGCCCCCACATCCTAGTACCATCTCCTTGGGAGTTAGGATTTCAACATAGGAGTTTTGGGGAACACAGCATCTTTAGACTATAGTAGCACTGTATTGTTATCAAACTTCATAACACACATAGACATACACACATGTGTATACACACACATCTATTTCCAGTCAGAGAGAGATGACAACTTAATTATTACAATACAAAAAGCTATGTACACAGGAAAGGTTTGAAATAAAATCAGTACCTTTCAGCTAGTTGTTACTGAGTGTCCCCAGAAAGATCCCTGTTCTAGGTACTACCAGAAAAAAAGCATTAAGCAGACAGACAAATTCACCACTCTCACAGAGCCTAAGTTCTGGAAAGTGATGCAGACTTCACTTCCAATTTAAGAACTTTGTTCTTCCTCACCTGATTATTTGCTAAAGGGTCTCATATTCTCCATCTAGTAGGAACCAGTTCTCCGTGGTTAGAGCCATAATTTGTGTTTTAAAGTCATCTGCTTCTGAAAGTAGTAAAAGTCCATTTCATTATATAAAAATGAAATGCACTGAAATTTATTATTATTTTACTGAACATAAATCAGGAAATAGATTCAATATACATTACCTAAGGATTGACATTTCAAGCCCCTTAGCCATGTGTCTCAGTAAATGTATTTTCTTGTTCATTTACTGCTACATTTTGAATCATTGCCTCTGCCCCAGATTTGATGTCTCTCCCTTGAGCCTGGATGAAACCATTTCTCTCCAAGGCCAAGAGTTTCTACAAAATAATAGAAGTGTCCTGACCTACACAAAACACTTGTTCATTACCATATTATATAGAACTGAAAAGCAGAATCGATAGAAAGAATTCAGCATAGGCCCTTTTTCTAATTTGAACTTACTTGGTTTTATTAAAATACAAGTAAGAACATAGTGACTCAATATTTTTATGAACATTTTGCTCCCTGCCTTCACACTCTCAAGTATGTTATTGATCCCAGCTTGTTGATGTGTCTACATTTGACTTATATACGTTGTATCATTTTTAAAGAGTTTAAGTTGATAACTTAATACAAAAAATAACTGCATCACTCCAACTCTACCATGGAAATATAAAATATCATCTTGACCATGTAGAAATCCTCATTTAAGGAGGATTAACAACTCCTGCTGGTAACAAAAGGCAACTTCCAATGTTGAGCAATAGTTATTGAAACTCCCCAGGGTGACCCACAGAATCGGTTCCTCTCTGATGGCAATGCTGTTCTCTCAGGAGGTCGAACTGTGCCGTGTTAGCAGTCAAGAGAAGCTGGGCCTGACAGTCTGTTACCGAACAGATGACGAGGAAGACACCGGCATTTATGTCAGCGAGGTAAGAAATGCCAGGAGGGGATGTGAGGGAGGGAGACTGGGGCGGAATGGAGTCAAATGACTCACCAGGAGAAAATCCTTCAGACGCTTGAATGTGAAGAATTGGCCATGTTCCAATACTTGTCACTTTCAATTAGGAAAGTAACTTCTGCTGCCCAAGTAATGTAATTATTATCAGCTTGTTAAACGTTTTCCCCCAGAACCCCAGCAAGGAAAAGTGCAAAAATGGTAACACTGCTTCAATTTGAATAAGTTCCCATGAGGATTAAGGAAGTCAAGGAAAATTTTTGATCTGCATGCATTTGTCCTTCCATCTCGTTGTTTTGACTTCTGTTAACAGCAGCATTGACTGTTTTAAATTATCATTCACCATAATCACATCTTTTACTTTGCTGATGAGATTGATGAATTTGAACACCCAAAGAGTAAGTCTTTTAGTTTGTTTTTGTCAACCTTATAATCGCTTTCAAGAAGTGAGGTGCTTCAGTGTAAGACACCTTTTGTGTTAATTACTTTGAAAAACTGTGAAGCAAGATTTATTAACATAGACGATTTTTTAAAATCCCCAGAAGCATTATTTTATAAGTGGGAAGGTATTTTTAATTATACATACAATTGCATAATTATATATGTATGCCATCAAAAATTATACAATACACATACAAACATATATATGTGTATATACACATTGAATCTAACTCCCTCCATATGTATATACGTGTATAAACTAGTACTAATTGTTCTATGCTGTTCCAAGTGTTCTTGACCATGATCTTGAAAACATTAGCTAATATACTAAACTTTAGTTTCTTCAACTAAAAAGAGTATAACGATGCTTATATCATTGATTTTACAAAATTGCTTAGAATATGAAAGAGGTAATGTAGTTAATGAACTCAGGAAACTACACAGATTCTCTAAGAGTAAACTTTTACCTTAATCACTTTAAAAAGAATTTACTGACTGGCTTCTTCAGTAGAAAATCTCCCTGGAGATATTTGACTTATATACTTCTTTAAATGTACAACTAAAATAATCCCTTGGATTAAGTTGAGGAAGTATAAGGAAACACCTGCTGGATTATCTTTTGTGATATCTACAGAGGTAGAAAGATAGGAGTTTAGTATTAGTTTGATTATAGTTCTAAAGACAACATTTTAGGTTGGGAAGGGCTTATAAATGGAATACAACTGACTAATCTTCTCTCACTTCCCTCCAGTAAGTCTCTATTTACCATTTAAGTGTGTCAGATTAGAAACTTCATTTTTCAGGGAAGGTAAAGAAGTCACAGGATCTGAACACATGTTTGGAAGGAATGTCTTCCTTGTACGTCTTATATATAATTACAGCATGTTTTGTTTTTGATTGATGACTCAAGGCTGAGGAATTAGGTAGCACTCCTAATAAAAAAGCAATATCTAACATCTGGATGGGTTAGATCAACCTCATGCTACACTTGGAATACTTTTCTTGAAAAAAGCTTGAATGCAACAACCTAAATAATTAGCTTGTTTTACGTGGATGCTTTCCCCTAGAACCCCAGCAAGGAAAAGTGCAAAAATGGTAACACCATGAAATCTGATAGATGGAATCACCTCTAAGCCTTCATTCAAGTTTGAAACATTAAAATATTGATAAGAGGCTAACAGACCCTTAAATATCTATTTATTCTAAAATGATTTATAGTTAAAACCCTTCACCCTCTATGTAAAGTGGTGTTAAGTAACTAAATGTATCAATAATATTTTTTTTGTTTATTGAGCAATATACATTGTAAATCTCTTTATAAATTAATGTGCTCATGAGACAGAAATCCCTTTAATAAATATGGACTTATAGTATAGCTATCAGCTTTTCTAAGACAGCTAGGGCAGGATTTTCAAGTCACCTCAGTAGGAAGTAAATTTCCTGGGTCAGAGGATCCTAGTATTAACATCATCTCATGTCAGCTGAATACCATATCTGATAGTTGGGGTTCAGAAATGAATGAATGAATGTAAAAAAAAAAAAAAGAAGAAGAAGGAAGGGAGAGCAGGAGGAGAAATGATGAGGAAAATGGTCATCAGATTAACTTTAGTTCTATTCTCTTTAAATGTATTATTGTTTATTCTAAAACAGTTCATTCTTGGGCTTTCATATGAAAGCTATAACTTGGTTTCATAGTAGGGCTGAGTATATTGGATACTTTTTTCTTCCATTCTTGAGATACTTTGCTAAGAAGAATATGTTCCAGCTCCATCCATGTAAACATAAAAGAGGTAAAATTTCCATCTTTCTTTAAGGCTGCATAGTATTCCATGGTATACATGTACCACAATTTATTAATCCATTCGTGGGTCAATGGGCATTTGGGCTTCTTCCACGACTTAGCAATTATAAATGGGGCTGCAATAAACATTCTGGTACAAATATCTTTATTATGATGTGATTTTTGGTCTTCAGGATATATACCCAATAAAGGAATTATAGGATTGAATGGCAGATCTATTTTTAGATCTCTAAGTATTCTCCAAATATCTTTCCACAAGGAATGTACTAGTTTGCATTCCCACCAACAGTGTAGCTCTTTTGTGTTTACATGGATGGAGCTGGAACATATTCTTCTTAGCAAAGTATCTCAAGAATAGAAGAAAAAGTATCCAATGTACTCAGCCCTAATATGAATCTAATTTATAGCTTTCATATGAAGGCTAAAACCCAACTATAGCACAAGAATACAGGGAAAGGGGAAAGGGAGGGGAGGGGAGGGGGGAGGATGGGAGGTGGGAGGGCAATTAGTGGGAACACACCTATGGTGCATCTTAGCAGGGTACTGGTGAAACTTATTAAAGGTAGAGTATCAATGTCTTTATATAGTGATCAAGAAAATGCCATGAAGGCTATCTGTAACAGTACGATCAAAATATTTCTGACTGTATATGAAGCACATTTTGCCCTATGATTGCACCAATGTACACAATTATGATTCAATAAAAGTATAAAAAAAATTGTATTTCATAGGTACTTAATAGCCATTTGAAGGTGACAAAAGAAAGAACCAGTAAGCTTGAAGCTAGAATAATATATATTATTCTATCCAAAGAAGAAAGATAAATCATTGAGAAAATGAAGTAGAACTCAGGGATATTTAGGACACTATCTAAAGGTCTAATGTTTGTCACCCCACGTTGGGCACCAAATATTGTTGCGAGCCAAATGTAGCATCCCACCCCAGGGGCAGGGTCTGCTAAGACCTGTGGAAACTGGTGGTGACTAACTGAAGAAATACGGAGTTAGAAATGACAGACATGAGACAAAGAGTAGAATTAAAAGTAGAAGCTCAGGGGTACATTGCCTGCTTGTGGGATTCTGGCAAAGGCAGGGAGTGTTTGCTCTGCTCGCTTTTATTGAAGTCTATTTGCCCAGAGGGTAAGATGAGGGAGGGAGCAAAGATGCCAGCAGTTTCTGAGTGAGCATATCAGCTCCTACTGTCATTATTATTAAACTTAAGGGTAGCCTTGAGAAATATAGGGCCTCCCGCTTGAGATCACACACACAGATTTTTAGGGAGATGTTAAACTCTTCTATTTCACAGTGGAGTAAAATGCCACTAGTGTTAATCTCCTCTGAGGAATTGGTGGAAGGGAGGAATTTTCCTCCCATCACCATCACAGAAGATCTTCCTCAGCGATAAGGAATATAAGCTCTTCTGCCCATTTCTCAGAGCTCAAGTGACTCCCTTTTCTCTGTCCCAGGCAAATGCAAATCTCCAAAATGGGAATCTGCTTTGCTTGTTTACTACACATGAGATGACCCAGTATCTTTCTAGGTCTTGTCATAGCTTCTTCTATGACCAATTTTCCTCAGAGTGCTCACAGACCCAGCAGGGGTGTTTGTAAGTTATATCCCCAACAGGCTAGAATTTCAGAAAAGGTAGGTAGCTTTCTAGCAATGGCTAGCTTAAATGTAAACTAGCTGACTTTCCTTTGTTTTGACTCATTCAGCTTACTTATTAATTTTCCTCTTTTTCTGAGAGTGCTTTCCTTTGCCAAGAATGAGGTCCTCAGTCCTCATTCTCCCTGAAACATTTAAGAAATTGGAGCATTGGAAAAAAAGAGAATGGGCTAAAAACTGTGAAGAAATAATAGCTAAAAATGTCTTAAATTTAGTATAAGTTATAAATTTACAGTTTCAAGCAGCTCAGTAAAATCAATCAGGTCAAATCTGGACACATAATAAACTGCCAGAAACCAAAAATAGATGCATTCATTAAAGCAGTAAGAGAAAATAACACATTATATACAAGTTAGCACCAATCTGAATTATTGCTGACTTCTCATCAAAAACAATGAAAATCAGTAGACAATGGATCATTTTGAGAATGCTAAAACAAAACAATAAACAAACCTGTCAACCCAGAATTATACACCCACTGATTCTTAGAGAATTAAAGCAAAATAAGGACTTTTAGATTAAAGAAAAACAAAAGAATCTGTAGATAAACCTTCAAAAGACCTTTGCTGAAAAGTGAAGCAAAATGATACCAGGTAGGAATAAAGAGCACAGGAAATAGTAACTCTGCGAGTAAATATAAGAGACTATATTTTTCCTCTTATTTTTTTTAAATTTATGACTTTAAAGAAAAATTGTAAAATTTTGGTATAGTGTTTATAACATAAGTAAATGTAATATACATCAAAACTGCAACACATAGGACTAGAGAATTGGCCAACAGATGTAGGGTGTTATATTTTACATAGATTGTGAAAATTTAAGGATGTATATTATATTTCCTAGAGCAACCAGCATAGCTAGAAAGCTGATAAAACAGGATTATAAAATATATTTACTCAAAAAATGGCAAAAAGGAGGAACAGAAGACACACAGAAAACAAATAGCAGACTGAAATCTGGTACACACAGAAAACAAATAGCAGACTGAAATCCAGTCATTCAACCATTAGATTAATTGTAAATGACTAAACATTTAAATTAAAAAGCAAGGGATGGGGAATAGAATTTCAATTTAAATAGTAACAAGAATCAAAGAGATTTTAGGGTAATGACTTTGGCTCTGATTATAAAAGTTATTGAGGTCCTTTGCTAGCTGTTGTTAGCAGTCCTCAATTCCTTACCAAGTGGACCTCTTCACTGAGCTATTCAACAGAAACTGTATTAAAGGGCCACCGCATTAGGAAACTCATGAAATTGTAGGTTCTCAGGTTTCTTGAATGATTTAAATATAGTCTTTCCTTACTGCAGAGATACAAAATCTCTAGAAAATATCCTTAAATTCATAACCCCACCTCAAATCCCCTCATGCCTTTTGCCATCAATCTTTCCCCCCAAATTCCCTTCCCAAGCCTGGCACCCATTGATCTAGGTTGTAACTTCCTATACATATTAGCTTTCATTTTTAAGAATTTTATATAAACGGAATCTAAAACATGAACTTTTTTGTGTCTTCCTTCTTTTTGCTCAATGTAAAATTTCTGAGATTTATCCCTCCTGTTACATGTATTAGTAGTTTTTCCTTTTTATTGTTGAATGGTATTCAATATACTATATCTTATTCATCTGTTGATAAATATTTGGACTGTTTCCAGTTTTAGCTATTATTAACATAGCTGCCATCAATATTTGTAAACAATTCTTGTTTACAAATCTACTCCTAGATATTTTCTGTGCAAATATCTAGGAGTAGAATGTCTATATCATTGAGGTAGGCATATGCTTACAAGAAACTTCCAGTTTGTTATATAAAGTGTTTTTGCTATTTTACACTCCCACCAGCAGTGAACGAGTACCAGTTGCTCCATAGCTTTTTAGAGGTTGCTTTTTGTTTTTAAAGTCATTCTAATAGAAAGGGGGCTGGTATCTCTCTTTAAAATTCACATGTCCTAATCTCTGAATTCCCATCCCATCCCGATCTTACAAGTTACCACTTTTAGTTTTCACTTAACAAAGTTAATGATTTTATCATGCATAAAAAATTAATGACAAAACCAAAATAAATCATTAATTAGTTTGTATTTATCATTTTCCTAACCTTAGAGGGTATGATCTATCTTGTTCTTTGTGTATCTAGCACAATGCCTGGTGCATAGTATGTATATTTATTAGTTATCTGTTGCTTTGTAATGAATTACCCCAAATCTTAGCAGCTTAAAGCAACACACATTTATTGTGTCACACAGTTTCTAAGGATCAAGTTGGGGAGCCGTTAAGCGGAGTAGTTCAGGGTTAGGGTTTATCATGATGTTTCAGTCAAGCTGTTACTACAGTCATTTGAAGGCTTGACTGGAGCTGAGGAATTGGCTTGCAAGATAGCTCAGTAACATGACTATTAGCAAGAAACCTCAGTCCTTTGCTAGCTGTTGTTAGCAGTCCTCAATTCTTTACCATGTGAGCCTCTTCACTGGGCTATTCAACATGGCAGCTAGTTTCCCCAAAGTGAGTGATCTGAGAGAGAAAAAGATAGAAGTTGGTTACACAGAACAACCAGGAGATGGGGAATGAGGGTCATTCTGGAGGCTGGCTAAACTAGTGCATGATGAATATTTATTGATTAAACTGATGTATGTCTGATACTCTGCTAAGTATTTTACATGTATCATCTCATTGAATCCTGACACAACCACCATGGACCACTGTCCTCATTTGAGAGATGATAAAACTGAGGCTTAGAAAAGTGAGGTCCAATTTTGAGTTCAAACACAGATTTCTTTAGTGCCAAAGGCTGTGAAAAATGGCTCACAGTGAAAATGGACAAAAGATTTGCATCATTCCAAGGAGAAACGATTTGAATAGTCTTTTATATTTTTTTTACATTGAGTCAAACTCATGTGGAAAAGACATTACATCAAATAAGAAACTCTAAAATTCTTTCGGTGAATAAAAAGTGAATTAGTTTCCTATTCCATATTTGACAAAGCATTGGTTTCATTATTTTTTCTTATTAGTTTCAAATTCTTTCAGATCTTTGGAAAGAAAGTCGAGAAGTCTGCTACTAACTACCCATAGAGTTAATTCAACAAAAATCTGTTTATCATTTAGTGTGCTTATGGCACTGTGGTAGTTTCCTTAGATCTAGAAAGCAAGTGAGACCGTACCTGTCGTGCAAGAGGTTGCGATCTTTGAGACTAATGTGAAACAAAAGTAATAACACAGGGAAGCGTAAGCGCCATGAAAAGGCACATCAGGAATGCTTATTGAGGTTAGAACTTTTAAAGGACAAGACGTCTTTAAAACACATTTGGTATTTGTTAAGATAATCTAATGTGATAATCTTTGGAAATCAACATTAAAGTAAGGGAGTCAGCCTTCCTCACTTTAATTTTTTAAAAGCAGCTGGAAAACTCACAGAGGGTGACTTTCTTACTTTTCCACAAATCTGTCAGAAACCACCGTTTTCTATGAAGAGTAAGGTGGCAGAAAAATGAGCCTTTATCCATGTTTCTGGAATGCAAGAATGAAGGAAGAGTGGTCATTCAAAGTGCAGGTAGCCTTCTATGGGAGTGTAGGAATCATATTGGGACAAACAAAAGAGAGGGTGAAGTGGGTAGGGCAACAGGAGTTTAAGAATCGACTGGATGGAAAAAGTTAAGAGGATAATGCTGGGATAGACAGGAAAGTCGGATCCCCCCTTACTGAGAAGTCCTCCTAGAAGAGTCGAAATGACGATGCATCTCACTCCCCATTTCAAGACGGGAAACCGTCCTGTGACAACTGGAACTGACAGCAGAGTCTAAGCCGCCTATAGAAAGCCTGTGCAAAAAGTAGTTTTGGACCAAACTTTGCCTTGGGCACTGCGCATGCCCCGCTTTGTCTTCTGTAGAAATGCAAACTCCACCGCTCCAGATTTTAGCTATGGCAGCTGGAGGGCGGGAGGGTGGAAGAGCGGGGTTAGAGTCGTGGCAGAGGCCACAGGTGGCACCTGCAGTTTGAACAGATTTTTATGGGGAGGGTGTGGGACGATGGGGGTAGTTGCGTGGATTCAAGACAAATCCCGAAAACAATTCATCAATGTGATTGTCCTTGATCTGATCCGTAACCGTTCGTGAAGGATTCAGTTTGGTTATTAGAGATGGGGACTGTGATGTTTCGGCAGAGGTCCAATGGGAATGAGCCTGGGGCAAGGGAATGATCGTTATCACTCCATAGTGAGCCTCCCCGGTCTTCCCCGGCTACTCCCTGGGCTGCAAGGGACAGTTGCTGCAGAAACGCAGGAGCCGGAGGAGGATGCTCACCTGGCTTCCTCGACTCTTCCCTCGTTCCTCTCTCCTCACCAGCTCCGCTTAGTAGCCAGGGGCCAACATCTGGACGGGCTGGAACCGGCTCAGAAACTTGCCAGCTCGTTTCTGTCGTGGGGATCTGGCCGGGAGCATCTATGTGACTGTCGCAAACTCTCGGACTTCTGTGCTGTTGGTAGTATGGGGAGGGAGCTTGCCTATCACTACGTGTAGAAACAGCGATCCCTGGAGACGTGCGCCCAGGTTACCAGGCCGGCAGGCGGTGCCCGAGCGCCAGCGGGTACCGCAGGGCCGCGAGCGCCGCCTGCTCACACTTCGGGGCAGCGATGGCGGTGAAACGCCTCAAAACCACACCGAACCCCGTACCTCTGGGCGCCCACGGCACGCTAGGTATGCTTCGGGGTGGTCCTGCTTGGCCCTGGAAGAGAAAGTTTTGGGGAAGGGGAACAAGGTGCGGAAAGCAAGTTGAGAACAACTAAAAATCAAGTTCTTCTGCTCCCCTCGGGTCGCCCATCCCCCGCTTCATTTTGCCCCAAGTCCCTTCAGAGTTTGGCTTCCTCACAGGGCTCCAGGCCCTCCCGCCCACCGCCGGGTCCCAACCAGAGTAGGTGGGCAGTGAGCGGCCAGCTCGCAAGTTTCTCGACCCTCTGTGGATCCAGGTCGCCGGGAAAACCCGGAGCGGAGCATCCCCCGGGCCGGGAAACGCCCTCGGCGCGCGCCCACTGGCGCGCATGCTCAGTGCGCGGCGGCAGCGAGTAGGAAGCTCCGCGCGGCAGCAGCGGCAGCGGCGGCGGCGGCGGCGACCGGAGGGTGGGAGGGGACGCGCCGGCTGGCTGGCGGGCGGGGGCGCTGGGACGCGGCGGGGGCTCCCGCCCAGGGTTCTTCGGAACGTTTCTGACCGCGAAGCCTGTCGCGAGGAGCGAGTGAGTCCACGAGTCAACAACGAGCGCGGAGCGGGCAGCGGCGGAGCGGAGCCGCCGGGCAGAGCGGGCTCTGAGCCCGGGTCTCCGCGGCTCGGGACTCGGCTCCAGCTGCGGCGACGGGGGCGGCGATGTTCCACTGCATCCCCCTGTGGCGGTGCAACCGTCATGTGGAGGCCATCGACAGGCGCCACTGCTCGCTGGTCTACGTCCCCGACGAGATCTACCGCTATGCCCGCAGCCTGGAGGAGCTGCTGCTAGACGCCAACCAGCTCCGTGAGCTGCCCGAGGTGAGAGTCCGGCCTCACCTGCGCGTCGCCGTCTGGGAGCACGCTGGCCCTCGCCCGCCTTTCTCTCCCTTGCCTCTTGTCCCCGCTTCCAACCTCCAGAGCCCGGCCAGCCGGCCGTCGGGTCCGCGGGAACCACCGCTACCCGCACTCACCTGCTTCTTTATTGCCCCGGACCCCCAGTCTCTCCACTTCCATCCTTCCCCCCTAAAAGTACTTTTTCATTGTATACACGCCACTTGATGTTTTCCAAATAGCCGCTGGAATTTGTGCGGGTAGTTCCCATACACGTCTGGATGCTCACACCTGGCGCTTGTGCCCCGGCCGGCGAGGAGCCGGGTGGCTGCCGAGCACCGCCTCCCGCGCCCGGGGCGGTTTCCCTAGCCCCGCGTTTGCCGACTGAAGACCGGGGCGCCAGTCTCCTTTGGCCGAGGCAGGTCCGGGAGGACCCTGTGACCTGGGAAGTGCGCGAGTGAGCCGCACTATCTATCTAGTCATCTTGGGAGGAATGTGGTCCAGGCCTTATCGCGAGTGGGCTTGGCTGGCCTGCCGTGGCTCCGGGGGCGGCTACAAGACGCGGCTGCAGGGGGAGAACTGGGCCTGCGAGTTGTGGGCAGGTGCCCAGTCGCCCGCCCTCCGCTGGTCGGGCTGTCCCTGCGTGGACCTGTTGCGTGGTGGGAGCCGCGGTGAACGTCAGCCGAGGCTCTGCAGTGGGCCAGCCTTGCGGCCGCCTTCAGCTGCTGACTTCTGCCCTAGCGCTGGTGCTGCGGTAGCTCTGCAGAGTTATTTGGTAAATTAATCACTTCTCAGCGGCAGAACTCGCCCTGCCGAGTGCTGATAGTGCTTTAACCCAATCCGGGGACCGCGAACTTTTAACCTTCGAGCTCGTCTGGGAGCTTAGCTTGAGTCACCCTTAAAGGAGGAAGGTGTCCCAGCCCCAGGTGTGTGCAGGAAGTCAGCGTGTAATAATCCAAAGGTGTGCAGGAAGTGGGGAGACTGTTGAGAGTCGGGTAGAGGACCAGCAGGCCTGAGCGTCGGAGCTCAAATAGTTTCTTGTCCTTTGGGTAACACATGCTAAATAAGTCATTGTCACAGAAACAGTCAAATGTTCTGGCTTGTAAGAATGACCTGTTAAGTTCTGCAGCGCTGACAGAGTGCTTTAGAGACCAGAGCTGTGTGTTTTTTCTCAATATTTCAAGAGCTGTTATTCTTCGATTATCTTTACTTCCTTGGTGTAGAATCCGTGGTGGATGGTTTGCTCTGTGTAATCAGAGAGATTATCCTCACTGGGATTTTTGCAAAGCCCCCCAGGCTTTATTTAGCTTAGAAGCAGAAAAGCTATCCAGTTCTCCGGGACTTTTATTATTTTGCAGGCATTTTTCAAACACATGATCTTACCTGGACTTTAGCTTCCTTAAATTTGTTTGAACAGTTGTATGCTGTCTTAAATTGTATAATTTTAGGCACTGATATTACCAGAAATATAGAATGCGTAATTTAATACTTTTCAAGGGCTTCAGAATGAAGTTATTAGAGATTGAGTGGAAAGTTATTCAACTAGAAATGTTTCATTGCTCTTTGTGGTGGTTTTTTTTTTTTTTTTTTTTTTTGTAGAAATGGAAGCTTTCCTTTGACTAGATTGGATTTTCAATTCCCTTTTGCAGAGTTTGTGGGTTTTCCTGTAATGTTGGGGAATTTAGTTTAGCATAGGAATTTACAGACTTTGGAAGTGTCAGATATTTCTACTGATCATAAATGGAAACTCAGAAGTCCAAAAAACAATCTGATAGCACTATGTAAACATGGTAAATAATCTTCAGAGGCTAGAGGTGGTCTTGCTAATGGGTAATTGTTGTTCTAATAGCTCTTAAATTAGTATTGAAGTTTCTAGTTTGTGTAAAATGTGTTTTTCCCTTATTATGGTGAGTCTGGAAGCCTGGATGTGAACGTGCCAGACATAAACCTTGAAAGCACAGATATTTGTTTCAATCATTCTTTCCTTGGCTTATCTGTTGTCTCTCATTGGAGATCTGTATAACTCATTTCCACTGCTTACTGCTGCCCAACCCCAAACCCCTATCTGCTAGCCTGTCACATCTCCAGTGGGTCTCTTTTGCTGGCAAACCTCAAAGATCCTAATTTTGATGGCCAAAATTGTATATTGTCTCCAAAATGTGTTTGGAAGCACAGTTGAAGGTGAAACCTGTACCCAGTTACCCAGACAGCAAAGATAGACACTGTCCTGGCGTCAGGGTAATGACAAATGCCTTCTGTCCACTGAAAGGCCTGCAACCTCTGGTTTGCTTCAATATCCTCATTTTAAAAATTATCCAGCCAATTAGGTGTAGCAGCTGGCTGCCTCTGTTCGTTCAGGTGTCAGCCAATGACAGCTGCATCTGACCCTCAGGAGGAATCTGGCCTATTCCATTTCTCACACCCATTAAACCTTCAGTTATTTAGTCCTTCCTCTTTTACTATGCCATTAAAACTTCAGTCAAACATCCATTGAGCCTCCATTATTTTTAAATTAGTGGGAATATCGAGATTCAAGGAGGTATGATTCCTATGAGCTGTTCACAACTTTGTAAGGAGGTAGCTGACTTTAGTACAGGTGTGGTGAGTATAGGGTGGAAAGGGTTCTGTGCTTAAACTGCTTCTCAGCTGTTAATTTGATGGTACTCCCCTGATCTTCCAACCTTTTAGTGAACCTGCAGCACCATTCTCGGTGATGGTTCAAGCTTGCTCTGCAGCGAAGGCTTCAGAACCCTCATTGTTATCTTGGTCCCATCTATCTACTTCTCCTCCCTCCCTGCTGTTCCAGCCTTTTGGGATTCACACTATCAGGGACATTCTCGCTTTAATTTTCTTGAGGTGCATGCTTGTTTTTGCTCACACTTGCTCGCACAGATCCTCACCGTTGTAGCACCCAGTAGGTCTTGCTCAATAAAATTATCTGTTGAATGAATGTTGCTGAGACTAAAACTTCCTCCTCTGCTTCTTTCTTTCACCTTAAGCACAGCATCTGTCTATATCTAATATAGTCAGGACGTTGAGGTTGAGTTCTGAGTGACTTCAGAAATAAAGATCATCTAGGTGGTGAGGTGGTGTCATCTCGCCTGCCCTGTGGGATCCTGGGCTTTCCCCTGTAGTTCCTCAGTGTTTCACGTGCCATTGGTGTCTCCTCATTGTGCAACAATTCTCAAATACCGTCGAAAGTGTGTGTTTTACTGTGCTCTCTCTAGTATTAACAGTGCTTTGTGTAGTACGCAGCATATATCCAATGACTATGCTCAAGCCTTTGTAGCTTAAAAAATAGCATCTTGTTGCTTCCTCTTAGAGTTTAGCTGATGTTGTATTGATTGCCCGATGACATTGTCTCAGATATTTGCTCCTTCTTGTCATCTTTCCCATATCCTGCTTTATTTTTTTTTTTCCTAGCTTTTAGAGCACTTATCAGTGCTCTAACTCTAGACTGTATATTTGCTTGCTCGTTCTTTGTCGTCTCATCTAGAACATAAGCTCCTTGAGGGCAGAGGTGTTCGTGGCTCCTAGGACAGCATATGGTACATTGTGGACACTAAAATGCTTGTGTATGAGTGTCATCATGGGTAGGCTGCCCCTGTTTCTTAGCCGTTCCAATTCCTGCGCTGTTGGCCAGTCTTGTACACTGGTCTCTTGAAACTAATGATGACACAAAGGCTTCCTTCAGAATCCAGTGGCCTTATCTTGCCAGTCCTTGTTTTCCATCGCTTTGTGCAGGACACCTTTGACCGCCTTATCTTTGAAAGAATTTTTATGTACTGTAAACTTATTTTCTCTGAATATGACTTCAAGTTTCCATAATCTCCAGCTGTGATATGTTAGGGGATTGCCATTCCCGCTTGGAGTAAGTCCCTTTTGTCTTAAATCAACCATGTTTCAATTTAGGTCTTGTCTTCCAAACTGGGTTCTTTTTCCAGCAGTTCCGTTTCTAGGGGGGCAAGATACTGCCATTCTTTCTGTCTCAAAGGAGCATGGACTTGCCTTTGATCCTTACTTCTACTCTTTATTCATCCTGTTCCCAAGTCTTGTTATTTCTTACTTCACTCTGTTTTCTCCAGGATTCTGCTGTCCTTTGCTGGTTGTCTTTTGCCGAGGCTCTTTTAGGGCTTATCTTGAAAAAGCAGAGAGCAGAGACGTAGGATTCAGGTAGTTCAAAATGCTGCTCTGTCACTTGGATACCATCTTCAAGCCTCACTTTCCTTAAGTTTTAGAGCAGTACTTATACTTCTGGGGATTAAAGAAATTCTTGGTGTAAAGTGCTTAATGTGTCAGCAAAGTTAGATCTGAGATATCTAAGATCTTTCTGGATACTGTGGCAAGACCCGTTTATTATAAAACAATGTTTCTCAAGCTGGAGTTTGAAGACATTTTCTTGAGAGTTTTTGTAAGTTTTTTTTTTTTTTAAATCAGAATTCATTTTTAATGTCCTTTTGTTAATAATAAAAAAATAAAGGTTCTGTAACTTCTAGATGTCCTTATAAGTTGAGTAGTGCCCTAATATTTTATTGACTGTATTTGAGCACTCCTTTAGTTGTCTCTAGGTACTTGGGGGAAAGAACAGATATGGACTTATTGCAGAAATGATGTGTTAAGGTCAGAGGGTGACTGGAAGTTGCACAGAATTTTTATAGCAATTTGTTAGAGAAAAGTGATGAGGAACTGAAGGGGATCACAGCCCACAGTGGTGCAGGCATGTAGAATGCAGCCTGCCCCGTGGTCCTGTTGTATTTAACACATTGTGAACGGCTGCGCTTGGTCTGCAAAATTACATCATCAGTGTCTGTCACGTTAAATACATGTTGGGTTTTTGTTTATTCATTTTTATTAGATTTTAAAATTATTATACTTCATAGTTTTATAAGAGCTAAGGCACAGAGAGGACATAGCCTCCTTTTATGTTGGATACACTTAACATTATAATTAACACAATTTAAATCAATTTTTAGGCGAAAGGGGAGGTCCAAGGGAGTATTATCCATTTATAGTGCCAGTTCACAGATTTCTCAAGTTAGGGAAACAATTCTTATATCTCAGGTATCCCATTATTATTACACAGTTAGCATTTAATTTCTTTCTTTCTTTTTTTTTTTGCAGTTTTTGGCTGGGGCTGGATTTGAACCCACTACTTCCAGCATATGGGGCCTGCACTCTACACCTTTGAGCCACAGGCACCACCCCCATTTAATTTCTTTCTGATTGTTTTCTGTGTTGGTCCTCTTCCCCACTCCAATCTCAACTCCTACCCCCACTTAAATGTGAGAAAACCGAGACAGAGACATAGACGTTGTAATTTGCTCCAGGTTAGTGGAGATTAGAGTCTGATTAAGCAACATTTGATGAGTATCTGTGACATTTTAATAATAATTATGATGGGTTAGTGGAGATGAGAGCCTCTGATTAAGAACGTTTAGGGAGTCTCTCTGACAGTTACATTACTACCACTTACTGAGATTTTATTGAGTTTCAAACATTGTGGTAAGTGTTCTATATAAATTATTACTCTTAAACTGATTAACAGCCCACTTTAGCCCTAATGATTTCAGCTTTGCACATGTAGAAACTGAGACCTAAGAAATTTCTTTAAGGGGCTTCAGAGACCTAGTCAAGGTAGTTTTGGAGTGAGCATTAGACTCTGTCCCATAGGCACATTTACCCCAGGTTGTACTGCCCACTTGGCAGCAGGGAAGCCTGGGGATATGAGAATGCTTAGCAGAGGGCCCCACAGAGTGTTGGCTCTCTGGGGAGAGCCAGGCTTCAGAGCTTCAGAGGTGGTGACATTCAAACCAGACCTGGGAGGAGGGAAAAGCATCTAATGGTTGCTGAAACCGGTTATTTCCAAGTTGCATTTTGGAGAGTGGCAGGGAGTCATTAGAGACAGGCTCCCTAACAGGTTTTTGTCAGTTTTGGTGAAAAGATGAGCTTAAGATTGGTGCTGTGGGCAGAGGAGGCTCACAGAGCCTGAGCAGGTGCAGTGCACCTGGATCTTTGTTTTTGGAGATAAATCTGGGGCAAAGACAAGAGCTGGGAGACCAGTCAGGAGCCTGTTGTGGTTGAGGCCAGAGGAAATGAGGATGAGCTGGGAGATGGCTTCATCAGAGGTTTGAACTCAGCATGCTGCCTTCCCATCCAGGGTTCTTTCTCCTGTGCCACCTCCTGTGTTGTGCTCACCCATCTGAGGCACCTCATAAATCCTCGTGGGACATCAGGAACAAAGCGCTTTTCTCCATATTTTCCATGATTGAGGGTGTCCTTGTGTGCAACTTGTAAATTGTTTGCTAATACATGGCAATTTTTACATGTAGACATTGGCTTAAGAAAAAGATGGACAGCCAAATGCGTTATGGGTGGGAAGGGCTTGTTTATTTTTGGTTTTGTTCAGATAATGTGGTCATTGAGTTTGTAAAAATGTACCCACAGTGACACTGGTAACAATGCGGGTTCTATTTTATGAGTAATATGCATGCATGTTTATGTTTGTTCTGTGCCATGGACTTGAGTTTGATCATACTCTGTTGTTGTTTTAAAAGACAAATACTTGGAGAATATTTATTATTCTATGGTAGCTTGGAAGTACACTCATTGCTGGCATGCTTTCATAAAAACTAGCTCAAGGCTTTGAAAAAGTAAAACTATTTGGTTAATAAAACGTTTCTAGAGTTGACAAAGATTCGAGCATGCTGTTAGTGTGGTGAAATAGCCAAGCAAGCCTGCTGCCCTCCTGCCAGGGCTCCCAGCAGGAAGTGAGCACCCGGACCCCACCTCACCGCCTTTCAGTGCGTTTCCTTCTCTGCCAGGACTTATACCTTCTGTAGTGTGATGAGTTGGCACTTGGGATTTCCTTAAAATGGATCCTTTATCACAGACTTGAGCATTTAGGGGTAAGCCATTGCTGATGTTTACGCAGAAGTATCAGAAATAGTGTAAACGTTTCTTTGCAGTGATCACAAATCCCAAGCATGGTTTTGCTGCTCCACGGAACAGAGGCGCTGCATTTTGGGGGAGTGAGGATCCCGTAAGTGCTGGAGGCTTCTCACTGTGCTCACTGAGGTCTGGGGAAAGTCTGCTTATTTAGGACTCTGCTTGAAATGCAGGGTTATAAATGCGTGTCCTCTGCTTCATAAGATAGTTACGAGTGGTGATGAGATCATGAGCCAGATCTTGGTAAATGCAGAGTAGAAACTTTTGGATGCCCATTAACTTTTGCTTGGGTATTATTTAGTGGACAGCAGTGGTAATTTACTATTACCATGGATGGGTGTGTGTTTATAGAGTGTAAAAAGATGGAATATTTAGAATTTTTTTCTCATGATTTTTTTTTGACAAGTTTTCTTATCTAGACTCTTCAAGATTCCAGAGAAATTGACTCATTTGGAAGTAATTTGGTATTTTTGTTTTCAGAAACCCCAGGCCTGGGTTTATCTTGTGGTAGAAGGAGGTGTCACTTTTAATCATGGTGCATTCTACACTGAATCCATGATTGTGTGGTCAAGTAGGAGGACTCCAACCACCCTGACCACCGTCGTCACCTTTCTCGCCACAGTCCACACTTGTGTTTTTGGAAAGCATGATCAGGAGGTGCAGTCAGCGGGTTCGTGGTGGGAACTGGTAGCTCCACTCAGAGACAAGCAGTCTTGTGGGCCAGAAAGTAGCTTCTGGGCCTCTTAGGATGTGACATGGGCTCTGACTGCTTGACTTGGTCTGGAAGATGGCTGGATAAATACCTCTGAGGCGCGTACTGTTAACGAAGGCAACTGGCCTGACCTTAGGTGGTGGTGTCGCTCTGTTTTTATCTGATTACAGGAGTAATGTGAGTAGTGGGATTTTAAAAATAATTCAAAGAACTAAAAAGAAGATTCCTTTGATTCCCCTGAAGTGAAAATAGCCATTAATATTTTTATTTTACTTAGAACATTTTAGTTTCATTTTTAGTCAACAAATAATTGTATATCTTTATGGGATACAGTGTGATGTTTTGATACAGGTATGCATCATGGAATAATCAAATCAGGCTAATTAATATATCTATCACCTCACATATTTACCATTTCTTTGTCGTGAGAACATTTAAAATTTACTTTTCTTTTTTTAAAAAAGAACGTATTCTTATGGACTTTTTTCTCTTCATACGTCGGCATATATTTATTATCGTAAGACGGAAAGAGGACTCCAGTTGTATAAATTGCTTTGCTGCTTGCTCTTTTTAATTAACGTTGTGTCCTGGTCATCTTCTCTATCAGTGTGTGTAGAAGAATGAAAGCATTGATGCTAGTGCCGTGGTGTTGCAGTGTATTGGGTACGCCACCATCATTTATTTAACCGTTTGCCTGCTGCTGGGTATTTAAATAGTTTTTAATTCTTTGCAGTGGTGAGCCATGCTGGATTAAATGTTCTTGTACATGTGTCTGTGTAAACCTGTGCAAATGTTTCTTTAGGATAACTTCCAAGAAGCATAATCGCTGAATAAAGCATTGCTGAATAAAATTTAATAAAGTATTGTTGATTGTCAAAGTATGTGTGTGTGTTTAAAAATCAGAGTGGATGGAGACCTAGAGATTGTAGAAATCTAGTTGTTTTGTCGCTAAGAGGACTAAAGTGATGTGTCAAAGAACAGTGAAGATATGGGCTGCACATCCACAACTCCTGAGATCCTTATGGGGGCTGGAAAATAGCCCTCTGGGTTGGCTTTGTCATCTCCTTTTATTCTTGACTGCAGTTTTCCCCATAGTTCTGGGAAAGCCCTCAGGTACCCTTTAGCCAGTAGATCAGATGCTTGTGCCAGGTGTTTGGAAAACTAACCTCTAACTTTTGCCTTCGGGTGGTCTGCGGACATCAGCTGGGGAGAGAAGTTTAGCGTTCCGAAGTCCTAAAGTCATTAAGTGCCAGTGGAGTGATGTGCAGACCTTCCCTGGGAGGAGGCTTGTTGCATTTGTGGTGTAGGAAGACAGGACTCTGGCTCTCAGCAGGGCTCAGAGGGGCCGGGGGAGGGAGGAGGGCACTGCACTCAGTGAGCTTTTGTGAGATGACAAGAGGCTGTGTGATGGAGCATCAACTCCCAGTCTGGGCTGACCTGGTTCTTTCTGGAGCAGGAGCACAGGGCGGTGTGCAGTTGTTTGGGATCAGGAAGATCAGGCGTTATCTGGCTCTGATGACTTCGTATATCAGCCCCTTCCCCTCTCTGTGGCTAGGGAAGTGATTCTCAACCTTCCTAATGCTGCGACTCTTTAATACAGTTCCTCATGTTGTGGTGACCTCCAACCATAAGATTATTTTCGTCGCTACTTTATCACTGTAATTTTGCTACTGTTATGAATCACAATGTAAATATCTGATATGTAGGATATATTTAGGCGACCCCAGTGAAAGGGTCATTCCACCCCCAAAGGGGTCGCGACCCACAGGTTGAGAACTGCTGCATTAGGGACCTTCATTGTGCTTTAATTTGTAAAAAGTCTCTACTTCATGAAGTTGTATGAAGAGTAATTGAAGTAACACTCAATATGCAGTGTTGAGGACAGTGGCTGACAGATAGAAGGGACCTGATACAGGTTGATAATTTTTGTTATCAGTTGGACCATTTTGTGGTAGAGGCCCAAACTTTCTTTGTTGCCTCCTTCAGATCCTTTCCAAATAAATAGAGTCAGAGTGATCTAAGGCGTGATTGTTTATTGCAGTGGCTTCCCCATGCCTGCAGGATACAATTCAGCAAAAGTGTTGTCCTCTACCTGCCTTTTCTACCTCCGCTTGCCTGTATTTCAGCGGCAGTTGGCCGCCCTTCGTTACCCATGCATCCTTTCATGTTTCCCTTGTCTTTATTTTCATTATTCCATTTACATCTGTGGTGATGCTCTTTTCCCACTTCTTTGTCTGGCTCCTTGTTCCTCATCAGGTTGGACAGAGCTCAGGAGATGTCATTCCTCCCAGAAGCTGTTACATCTCTCCACTGTGGTCTCTGGCCACACCTTTGACACTACTGTTGCTGCTTTGTAATTTACCTGTCCTCCATCAAAGTTCCTTAAAGAGGAGACATACTTGAATGACATTCTTGGGGAAGTTTTCAGCCCTTTCGGGGAGTAGATTTAGAAATGCTTTTGGACCAGACCTGTGTGTGAGAGCTTGCTGGGCTCTCTGTGGTCCTTACATGTGGGGGTGGCATCATGATGGGGTAAAACAGCATTGGTCTGGGTGTCAGTCCTGGGTTCTTGTAGTGGCCCTGTCCAGCACTTGCATTGTGACCTTTGGCAGATCACATGCTTTCTTGAGCCTCAGTTTCCCTGTCTGAGTGATGAAGGAAGGGTACGAGTGATGTCAAGTTCCCTTTGAGTACTGGCCTTCTCTGATGCCAACTATGACTTGATGTCCCAGTATGAACCTTAAGTGGTGCCACAGTTGTGCACATGCTCTGTGAGGTTGCTTAGTGAGGTTTAGTAGAACCACAAGTCTAGGCTTAATCATTATAATCAAGGATTTGATAATAAGGAGAAGCTGTTCCAAACACTTACCCTCCTGTGGTCAGTTGTTGATTCCCAGAAGCAATTAAGGCAAAAAGATCAGCAGATTTTCTTTGGTTAAAACACATGCACACATGCCCACCTACCCACCCCATAATTTCTGAATATTGAACTGTTTCTTCCTGTGTCTGTTGCATTTTCCCAGCTTTTAGAAGTGAGCTGAAATGGGAAGTTTGGCTGGGACTTTTTGTGTCCTTATTAAATGAACTAAAGCAATTCAGAGGTAGTTGTTTGAAACTGCTTTTGAGTTGAGTACCCAAGAGATTGTATTTTTGGAAACTTTGGGCACTGATGCAGTTAAGACTATCTATGAGTCAGTGTCAGACTGAGGTGGCTTTGCGAGGAGTATGTTAGGATCAAAGGCTCCAGCCCTCTACTCTTCTGAATAGCCGGCTTCTCTGATGGGACACTGGTGTCAGGCTTCAGAGGCATCTCAATTCAGGAATGGAGATTAGGATTAGTCTCTCTGACTTGATCCTGACAGGCTCCCTCTTCCTTCCCTCATTCACACCAGGTATTCATTGAGTGCTGTCTGTGCCTCAGGCATGATTCTGTCTGGCAAGGCAGGTATCATCTCTGTTTTCACTGAGCTTCCATTCTGCTCCATTCTGGGAGATAGGTGGTAAATGGGTAAGAAAATAATTTCAGATAATGATAAAAGCTACAAAGAAAACAAAAGAGGGAAATGCTGTAGAGCTGCGGTTCTCAACCTGTGGGTCTCGACCCACAGGAACTGTATTGAAGGGCCTCGGCATTAGGAAGGTTGAGAGGGTTGTTGGGCTGTAGAGGGTTGTTGCAAATAGAAGTCTCTATTTTAAGACTGAAAAGGCCTCTCCAAGGAGGTGACATTTGCCATGATGCAAGTGAGGCAGCTCTGTGAATATGGCAGAGGTTCCTGCAGAAGGCAGAGTGTGAACCGTAGAAGGAAGGCCAGTGTGGCTGGAGCAGTTGGCCGGGCAGTAAGGGCAATAGGAAACCCAGGGGAGGATGTTGGTGCAGGCTGGCTTCCTGGTGAGGAGTTTGGATGGATTTTCGTTAGTCGAAGTACGGCAGATCTTAAGCCCAGAAGATGCTTCATTTGGTTAACTCTATCTGCTGGTTTGAGAATAGACGTTAGGGAGGAAGAGAAGCAGGGAGACCGGGAGAGGGGGCTTTTGTTGAAAGATTCTGAGCAAGAGCTATGGTGTCTTGTACTAGAGTGGTAGCAATAATAGCAATAAGCCATGTAGCTTGGGGGTAAAGTGGGCAACACCTGCAGGATGTCAAATTTTGGTTTTGTTAACTGGAGGGGATGGCAGAACCGTTTACTGATTTAGGAAGGATTGGGCGAGGGAGCTGTAGTATAAGTACTTGAGTCATGGTGGAAGTTTTTATGAGATCTGGAATTTAGGAGAGGAAGCCTAGGTAATGAGAATTATAGTAAATCTAGTCAGCATTTTATGAGCAACGTGCCTCAGTCTGTCCCCAGCACTTCCTTTGTTCCTCACAAGACCTGATTGTACCTGAATAGCTTTATTTTACAAATGAGGACCCTGGAACACAGAGAGGTTGAATAACTTGTCAAGGCCACACAGCTAGTAAGTAGCAGAACGGCAATTTGAAGTGATGTGTCTGGTGCTCCTGATCACTGGTCCTTCCTGCCCTGTGGTCACACATGGGGGGACAGTGTTGTCTGCACCAAAAGTCTCCCGATGATTGAGCAGCTGCATCTGTTCTGTGAGAAGAACTGAGAGACACGCATGAGCCAGGATTATTTTCGCATTATTAAGAAAAAGAGCACTGAGCTGAAATACCATTTTTAGAATCATGTCACCAAATAGTTGCGAGCTCATTCAATAAGAACCTTCCAAAGATTAGTGACACCCATTGTCTGGTGCTGGATTTCTTACCTTCAGGAAGTAACTTACGGTTGAATCCTTATACATTCTCAAAGTAAAAGTGCATTCATTTAGGAAAACGACTTACTGAACATCACCAACACTTGTTCTATCATAGCAGTACTCCCATTGTAATGCTGCTTATAATTATCCAGCTATTATACTGTTTCTCTTTGTTCTTAAAGCATATTAAGTGATTAGATTATGAGGCACTTATTAAGTGTTAGAAAGGTCAGTGTTATAAAGAGGTACTAATGTACTTTCTAAAATTATACATATTTCAATACTGCTATAAATGGATACTAATAAGTCAATAGAAAATATGCATTTTACAGTAGAGCTGCCTTGCCTAATAGCATGTTGCACTTATTTTCAGACCTTGGTTTTTGATAAGTTCTTTGTGAAATGGGGGGTGCTATTCATGCCCCACATCTGAAAGCACACAGGGGCCAGCAGTGAAGCTTAATCAGACCTGTCCTTGCCCCCACCCCTCTTCAGTAACCGACTGTTTGAAAAGAAAATATGTGTGGACACGTTTTGGGTAATGCAGGTATAGCAGAGGGTATTTACTTGTGATGTGGATGTTATATAGCCCTCAAAAAATGTATACATTCTAAGATACTTTATTTCAATTTTTAGGTTAGGTCCAAGAGAAGTATCAAGTAACTTCTGTGGTTTCAGTTCGATGTAGTTTCCCCTTAGAGGTTTGAGCCCTGGAGACACCAGGATTGTGTTTGGAATACTCTGAACTACAAATAACAAAAATCTCAACCTAAAATGCCTTCAATGAAAGAGGCGTTCAGTGATCACACACATCAGGAAATCTGAAGGTGAGGACAGTGCTGGCCGCTGTGTGACTTCTCTGTGACTTGCTGGGCATTTCTCTCCTGTTGTAGCCACTCATGTGGTGACAGCCCGGGCAGAAAGGAATGGCACATGCAGAGTCACAGGGCCAGCCCTATGCCCCAGGCAAGCTGAGAATGATAGTGTTTGACTTTAAAGTAAAATTTGGCTTCCATAGTTCAAGGCAGGCAGGCGAGGAATAGGAACGAGAGGGTTGGGAGGGGTGTGGGGAGGCACTCTGCAGCCTCTTCTGCAGGAAGCACGTGGGCCTCAGAGTCTGCCTGGTCCTTGCAGACACTTTTCTTTCCCCTCAGGGAGTAGTAGGTATATGTTTTGTCTCTTGTTTAACCCTCCGTCTTTTGCCAAATGCACAGGGACCATCTGCTCAGGAAAATCTCTAGCAGGAATGATTTCTATTTCAAACTATTCTTTAAAAAAAAAAACAAACCTTATGCATGTAGACATTTTCCCTAGATTTTATTCTCACAACATGTGTAATTTTGAGAGAACAGAAACATAAGTAAATAGGGTATTATAAAAATTAAAGTGCCTGAGACACTTACTTTCTAACTCATTCATGTTTTGTGACCCAGTGGTCTTGGATTTCCAGCCTCTGTCGGTGTCTTCTGCACTGCTCAGGACGACTCTCCTCCAGTGCAGGTGCTGTCTCCTCCGTGAAGCGCACCCGGGTCTACAGTCTGTCCACATTCTCACTGTGGCTCACCACTCCCTTCTGGTGCCTTGGAGCTGTTCTGAGCGGCAGAGATGCCTGGAGCCCAGCTTTCGCTTCTATCTGAGCCAGCGTCTGTCGGAGGAGCTGTGTGGGCACAGACTGCAGGCGGGCCCAGCCAGGCGTGTTAGCATTTGTTTGCTGTCCACCTGAGAGGGAGAGGCAGTGTGGGCTAAGTCAGCACATACTGCGGGCAGAGGGCCAATGGTAGCACAGAGAGATAACACATCATTAGTCATGTTGACAGAAGGATGTTTCCTCTCCTTCCTGCCCATTAGTAGGGGTACTAATGAGGAGTAAAATGGCCAAAAGGCAGGAGGTGTTTCTGAAGCCCGGGGCCTGAGGTGCTCACACACACACACTCACCTACCCTTGTTCCAGGAAGAGCTGAATAAAACCTGAGTTAGAATTTTTAATACACCAGTGGCAACTCTTTAGTAGCTGCACACACACACACAGCTGAGTTTGTCCTGAGTAGCTGGTACTGGAGGCTTAGCCTCTTAGGGTATTGAAAAGTAGTGATAGTCATTGATAATCTTGGCCTGCCAGGGCTGTGGGACTCTGCATCAGATTTAGCCTCTGCATGTTGTACCTGGAGGGAAACTAGGGCCTTTGTTTTCAGTGGACAAATGAAGTAATTCTCCTTTCTGCCTGTGTTCACACAGGAAGGTAGAGCTCACTGTGCATAGTCATCTCTCTGAACCTTTTTGTTTTGGCCAATCTGGAGTTTGAGACTAGCCTGAGCAAGAGTGAGCCCCTGTCTCTACTAAAAACAGAAAAACTAGCCGGGTGTTGTGGTGGGCACCTGTAGTACCAGCTACTTAAGAGGCTGAGAGAGGAGGGTGGCTTGAACCCAGGAGTTTGAGGTTGCTGTGATGCCACAGCACTATAGCGTGGGCAATAGAATGAAACTGTCTCCAAAAAAAAGCCAAGGCATGGCCCATCATGGGGGGCTTGGAACGTGGGGTTACAGAGTGTGGGTTTTTCTTTGTAGGCAGAGCAGCATCTCGTCAGACATTACTTCTGTGAGCTCATCCTCCTGGCAGCTTATGGTTGGATTGAATGGGGACAAGACTGGGGATAGGGTAGTATTCAGACGGCAAATGGGCAGATTTTAGCAACTGCATTTGAAGTGGAGAGTTGGCTGGTTGAAGGAGTCAAGGATGATAGTTGGATTTCAATTTGCGTAACTGGATACCACCCTCAGAATTTGAGGAAAAGGACAAGCATGCTTGTGGATAATTAAAAGATCAAGCCTGGCTACTTTAGTTTTATTGATTTAGGATGAGATAGCTATCTGCTAGGCTAGAGGATGGAGGTGGAACACAGGCCGCTTTGGGGATGGTGGCGGTGCGAGGGGAAGCAATAGAAGAGGGTACAAAGGGCATTGCTGCGGTGGGCATGACTTTCTGGTGCCAGCCTTTGTGGGTATTTTCCTCCTCTATGTAGGCCTTGTGTAGAGAAAGGTGGATCATGGCTGTCAGTTCCATCTGCAGAACAGGGGCGTGGCAGGGCAAATGGGAGTGAGAATTCTGATTAAAAGGTATGTGGGATGCTGTTTAGGCCGGACAGAGGAAGAAGGGCATTCCAGCAATAACGAGTGGCGGGAGAGAAGAAGGAAGAGCAGACATAGTGGCAGTGAGGCCATGGGAGAGGTCATGGCCAGGTCCAGGATGTTGGAGTTGAGAATGTCGAAAGCAGCAGCTCTGGGTGAGACCAGTGTTCCAGGGTGTGACTCAGGAGTGGATGGATGAGCATCAGGGTATGGCGGTCATTGGCTTTAAAGGAGCCTAGGAGTTGCCATGCTTAGGCATCAGCTTTGTCTGGAGCCGCAGACTCAAACTCCTATGGCAGGGCCAGGTGGGCAGATTGTGGGACGGGGAGTTCTGGCTGGAGACCAGTGATTTTCAACTGGTATGTTGTGGCATTCTGGTGTGACGTGAGAGGATCTTAGGTGTGCCTCACATTTTTAAAGATCACTAATTATTTTTGAAAGAAGTTAGAAGCAGAGTAAGTATATTCTTTTTTTACTTTTTTTTTTTTTTATCAACCAATTTAAGTGTCCTGCAGAAGTTTAACTATAGGTTCAAGTGTGCGGTGAGATAAAATAGGTTGGAAAACACTGTTATAGACCAAAAAGTGCATGTTCCCTTCACTCCCACCCAGGGTCAGCCGCCCCCGCCCCTGCCCAGCTCTGCCAGAGAAAAAGAGGAGCGACTGCTACTGCCTCACTGGATGCTCACCCCCTTTCGGAAATCATTTTTTAAGTACAGTCTCCTGGTTTTTAAGTGTTCAACAATTAAAAACTGACAATTACTCAACAATTTGAAGAACGCACCGTGGGCTATGGGAATCAAATGTAGGTTGAATTTGGCAGTGTGGGCTGCCTGTTTGCAAGCTCTGATCTGCAGATACCTGGACAGACGCTGGACTGGGGCAAGAGGTGGAGTGGGGGGTAATTGTGAGTGGGGATCCCAGAGTCCTGGAACACCTTACCTTCATGGTCATCTCATCCGACTGGCTAGGAGGTTTTAAAGATAAGGAACTGAGTAAGTAGCTAATTAGTATTTCAGTGGGAGCTAATGGGTGATGATAATAATCTGAGGCCTGTGGCTAAAGGCAACTGCAGACAGTGATGAAGAATGTGCTGGCTCCTGTGCTTTGCTCTCAGCTTGGAGTGTTCCTCCTTGGCTCTCATAGGTTGTCTCTTGATTTGTACTTCCTTTTTTCCGTGTTCACAGCATTTTGTTCTCTACCCTTTTTTTTCTTCTTTCTTCACTTCCTTATCTCCAATTCTTACAGGGTTCAGCTCAAGTTAGCTGGCTGCAGTAATGTGTGACTCAAATATTTCTTTTATTGATTTAGTAAAAGTGTATGTTCTACTTTCTTAGTTTTTAAACACAGATTATCAACTGAGTTGTGATTACATGGTAGTGAAATTTTAAAAAAGTAGCAGATAGAAAGGTGCTTGACTTTCAAAAGCACTCCCTTTCAAATGAACCACTTTGTAGAACTCGAAGGGAAACTCATTGGGAGCTCTCCTTATGCCACCCACACATAGCTCTGTGCATTACTGGAGTTTGCAAATCTTTGTCTCTTTAAAGGTACATTTTATGGTTGGGATAAACTGAGAACTAAGATTGAAGAATAATAAGGCTATGGAGCAGAGCTAGAACTATGCAGTACTGACACAGTGTTTATTCTGCCCATCAAAAGAGTCCCCAAAGTTGGTGCAAACAGGGCCGTGCACACATGTTTATACAGTGCAGCCTGGGGGGAGGATATGCCACTTGCTCCTTACATTTTCAGCTTGGCTTTAAACACTTTGCTCCCAGACATGCTGTGTTTATAAGGTGTTGACAGTTATTTTGATTTCCAAAGACATTTTAGTTAAACCTTCAGTTAGTTTCTTGGAGATAAATATGTAATTTCGGTTGGCCTTTGAAATATTGAAGTACACTTTCACTGTCTTACTGGGCCCTTTGAGCTTTGGAAATCCTAGATGAGGAACCATTGGGTCTGTGGGTTCCTTAAGTGACGATTCCAAAGAATGATGTGCTGCAGCTTTGTGGCAGTGTGACTGTTGGACAGCACATCTAAATCCGGCTCCTGGCCAAGCCTCTCGTGTATCTGTTAAATGGGCTGCCTTTGTCTGGCCACTGGTGGGGGCACTGCAGCGGCTTGGTCTTGGTTCTTTATCAGAAGCACCTGGGGAGCTCTTTTAAAAAGTATGACTTCTGGAGCCTAAACTCTAGTGATTCTGATCCATTTAGTTGACTTGAGGGTGGTGGGTGGGGCCAGGAGTCTGTAGTTTTGCAAGTGTGCCCCAGATGATTAGTGCTGATAGGATGGGCCCACAAGGTGAGATGCAGGGGTGGTAGAGGCCTGCAGGGTTGCATGGGCTTAGGTTAAGGTTTTACCTCCACCCTCTCATCATAGGATCTCCAAAGTCACTTACCATCCTGAGCCTCAGTTTTCTCATCCTTGGAGTGAGGATAAGGGTTCCATCAAGGGCATTGTGAGGAGTGCAGTGAATATGTGAAGTGTCTCCTTGGGTTTGGCACGTGTTGTTTCAATTACCTAAGACTGGAAATAAAGGGCCCTGTCTCTACTTTGAATTTCTGACGTTATTCACAGGGAATATATAACTAATCCCTGAAGCTAGGATTACATTTTGCAATTTTTTGGTATGTCCCACAGTGTCTAGTACTATGTGGGGCCCCTGGATGAAGGGGTCCCTCTTGTTCTGTTCAACACTGGTGTGTAATAATGACATGGCATGTAGTTCCAAGTCTCATGTCTAATTCACCCTTCAGAGCATTTTTTCTAGAGTGAGTTTGCCAACTTAATTGTTCAACCTTTTAAGTTTACCTTGGGGTCCCTTAGTTGCCCCTACCTGAGATTCTCCTTTTTCTTGTTCTCCTTTGGACTCTAGTGTAGGTCTTTTCCTCCACATGTTTGCATATGTGTGTGCTTGCACACACACACAGCTGAGTTTGTCCTGAGTAGCTGGTACTGGAGGCTTAGCCTCTTAGGGTATTGAAAAGTAGTGATAGTCATTGATAATCTTGGCCTGCCAGGGGTCTGGGACTCTGCATCAGATTTAGCCTCTGCATGTTGTACCTGGAGGGAAACTAGGGCCTTTGTTTTCAGTGGACAAATGAAGTAATTCTCCTTTCTGCCTGTGTTCACACAGGAAGGTGGAGCTCACTGTGCATAGTCATCTCTGTGAACCTTTTTGTTTTGGCCAATCTGGTCTTCATCTTCCTGGAAGACAGGCAGGCCAGTTTTTAAAAAAATATATTTTTGTTTGTTTTTAATTCTAGCACTGAAAAATAATACTTTGGTTTTGGCCCAGGCTGCTGTCAAAACAAAATGCTTCCTGTATCTAAGATGTAAGCAGGTTTAACAAGTACCCAAGCATGTTGCTGCTTTTAGTTTTCATCTCCATGTTTTTAACTTTTGAAGTGGAATAACTCTGCATTTGTTTCCTGCTAATTATTTAAAATTTTCATTGAAAGTTTTGCTTTTACCATTATCTGTGAGTTATTTTGGCAAATGCATAAAGATGGGCATAATATAATTCTGTTCTCAGAAGCAGTTTTTAAGTAAAAGAGGCTTTAATCCTCAATGTCTTTGACATCAGGCTATTTATTATTAATAGATATTTTTAGGATACAAATTATAGTGAGGTTGGTACCAAAGGGCACATTTGTTTCTTTTTTGGTATATTTCCTCATTCTTGGCTTGGTAATTATATTTAGAATAATTTATGTTTGGACTACAGAATAGATGGTAGGGTCCGTGTTCTCTACTTAGTGTGCACTAATAATTCTGTGTTCATCACTTGACAGAATATATATGTGTACTTTAGAAATTGATCTCCCTGGTATCTCTCCCTTTTAAAAGCCTCTTGAGGCTCGGCACCTGTGGCTCAAGGGGCTAAGGCACCAGCCACATACACCTGAGCTGGTGGGTTCGAATCCAGCCCAGGCCCACCAAACAACAATGACGGCTGCAACCAAAAAATGGCCGGGCGTTGTGGCGGGCTCCTGTAGTCCCAGCTACCTGGGAGGCGGAGGCAGGAGACTCGCTTGAGCCCAGGAATTGGAGGTTGCTGTGAGCTGTGATGCCACAGCACTCTATCCAAGGTGACAGCTTGAGGCTCT
>CAUYON010035783.1:0-19774 GCA_963573935.1 Arctocebus calabarensis
TCAGCCTCCCTAGTAGCTGGGACTACAGGCGCCCGCCACAGCGCCCGGCTATTTTTTTGTTTTGCAGTTCGGCCGAGGCCGGGCTTGAACCCGCCACCTTCGGTATATGGGGCTGGCGCCCTGCTCGCTGAGCCACAGGAGCTGCCCGTTCATGGAGTTTTTAACACTTATATGCAAAAATACTTCTAAGCAAAAAATCAAAGTACAAATATGTATAACATATTGAAATATATATTCAATATTAATTAAAATAGGTATGTACAGGAGAAGAAAATACCCAGCGATTATCTCTGTTTATATGAAACTTTTCCCTTTTCTAAAAAAAAAAAATTTCAGAGGCTACAAATGATTAGGTTACATTGTTTGCATTTCTTAGGTAAAGTTCAAGTTGTAGTCGAGCCCTTCACCCAGGGAGTGTGCTGTATACCCTTACATCATGTGACAGCTAACCAATCACTCTCCCCCCTCTCCTGCCCCTTCTCCTATTTGAATTCAATATGTTCTTTTCTTGTGTGGGTTAGGGTGTGGCATGTAGTTGTTTATCTATTGGTTTATATCAGTATTGAATACACTGGATATTTGTTTTTCCATTCTTATGATACCTTGTTAAGAAGAATGTGCTTCAACTCCATCTAGGTAAATATGAAACATGTAAAGTCTCCATCTTTTTAACCTGAGTAGTATTCCACGGTATACATATACCACGGTTTATTAATCCATTCATTTTTCTTGGGTTGATGGGCATTTGGGTGAATTTGAAGGAAAAAACAACCTACCATAAGAATATTTGCACTAGAATGTTTATTGAAACTTTTCCCTTTTTTTCTTTTAACATTTCCCAGATTATCTATAATGGAAAAAAAGTTTTTAAAAATTCGTCTTTTATTCTCACCTTTGGAATCTTCATTTTAGTTATCACTTACATTCAATGGCTCCTTCCCCTGAGATCAGCTATGGAAAGATTATTAGGCTTAATCTCTCTCGTGGAAATGCAAGGCCATGTGGTTCAGAAGAAATGAAGCGCATTGGGTAAACTAGAGCTTTATCCTCTCCAAAGAGTTTCTCCTCCGTCTTCTTGGCTTGTCACCCTATAGCATTAACCTTAGAGTGGATGTGCTCTCTCTTCCTGGTTCCTAGATATGTTCACCCCAAGGTATAGATACCAGAACACGTGTGCTCATAACCACCCTTGGCAGTCTTCTGATGGTGGTAAGGATTATGGTGAGGATGGAAAGAGAAATCAGGTAAGTGGCATGGTTTTTAAAGTTTTAGCATTTCAATCAGTCTTACTGATTGGACTGGAGCAAAGTAGACAGTTATGTCAGTTAATTGCATTTAATGACAGAGACAATTGCTGTTTCAAAATGTTGGCGTGTCCACTTCACCTTACAATCAGTTCAAGAACATCCAGCCCCAACTGTGAACATTTTAATTGTGTGATTTTAATTTCACTTCTGGAAAGGAACTTCAGAGGGAGATGCAGCAGAGGAGCTCCATTAACAAGATAATGCTCTCTGGGCACCCAGTGGTGGCCCTAATTGACCTGCATCAGCTAATGCCTCTCTCAAGGACACCCGCATCTTTTCCATTGGCATATTTATAATACTGTATCCTGTTTAAGTGTCTTGCTCTTAAACATCTTTGAAGAAGGTACACAGCTTGGGCCCATTACTTGTTTATTTTATTTTTTTAAGAGTACAAACCAATTGGAATTGCATTTTGTTTATAAGTTAATATTGGAAGAATCAATATTTTATAATGCTTAAAACTTCCCATCCAGTAACTGGCTCATTTTTCTTGTTTTTTTATTTAAAGTAAATTTATTTCAGGTTAATGGGAGGGTAAAAAAAATCAGGTCAAAGTATTTGATTTTGTTAGGTAGAGTCCCTCTTGTGGTTATGTGCCACACACAAAAGGTGTGCCCAACACTCCCATCCCGTGCCCATTCAGTGAGAGCACCCACCACCACTCCTCCCTCATTACCCCTCACCCCAACTTGAAATAAATTTTTCTCCTATGGGGGCTTCATATTAGTATTGAGTACGTTGGATAATTGCTTTTCCATTCTTGTGATACTTTACTAAGAAGAACGTATTTCAACTCCATCCAGGATATTACAAATGAGGTGAAGCCATCCTCTTTTTATGGCTGAATAGTATTCCAGGGTGTGTATGTACCATGACTTGTTTAAATGAAGTGGCCCAGCTGTCTGCCATGGCCGTGCACCCACTAGGGGACATAAAAGCAGCCTACAGGCAGAGATTTCTGGGATCCCATGCTCCACTAGCAGTGCCCTCTTAGTGGGGGAAGCTGCCTCTATGTGAAGAAACTCCTGGGGAGTGGACTTCAACTTGATAGAAAGAAATTAGGAGCAAGACAGCTTCTCCATTCCCACCTTCCACCTCTGCCTCTTGGAGCAAAGTGCTGCCACTCTCCTGCTCACAGCCAAGGCCAACTCTCTAAGGACGGAGGGGTCTGGAGGGACTGTATCAGGTAGGCCAGGCACAGTCCCCCCCAGAGGCCAGCACCTTTGGCCGGCCATGCCCTGCCTGTAGGGCCCTTCTCACTAGCCTCATGGCATTGGTTTTGGAGTTGTTTTTGAGGACAGTGTAGCTCAGGAAAAGGATCTGGTCCACTGTGGAGTTGGGGGTGCCGGGTAACGGTGACCCACTACATCTGTAAGCAAACGAAGGGTGATGGAAAGAAATCCTCTTAGAAGACCATATCACCCCTTACTTTACCTTCCACAAGGTCATACAGGTGCTGGTGTCCCTCAGGGCACGTGTTTTCCTCACTGTCCCCCACCCCAGCCCCACCCACAGTCCTCCAGGTCCCAGGCAGTAACACAGGTTCCCTGAGTTCCCAAACTCTGAATGGTGCTGCGCACTGCCTGCGATTCTTTTGGACCCCAAGTGACCTAACTCTGATTCTTCATAAAGGACTAAGCTGCCTGTGAGTCTATGTCATCTATTCAGCCTCAGGATGCCCGGGTTCCTTCCCACCCATGTGCGATGTGCTGAGCCCAGCTGTGGGGATACCAGTGCAGGCTTAAGGGATCAAACACAGAGAAGGCCCAGAATTCCTGCAGCTTATCCAAATGCCACCTCTCTACATGGAGGACCCATTTTTCCCTATGAGCTGCTATGGGATTGTCTATTCAAAGAAAGGTCAGATAAATATACTCCCTGAAACAAAGTCTCTACAAAGGCAATGGCTAAACTCCAGCATAAATCAACCAGAAGCCGTAAGGCCACCCACAGAACACCCACCTCTTTGAAGTGGCACCTCATTCTTCAAGGGGGATCTAGATAAACGGAAGGGATGCAGATAAGCCTCTCCCTTCTCAGTGCAGGTGGAATCGGGCTCCATCTGTGAGTGATTTAAATGCGGCTGGTCAGGGAAGTCAAGGTACGCAGACGGACCCCTCTCTCTCCTCTACATGCCCGGAAACCATGCCAACCACCATTAGTTCAGAGCAAGGAACAGAAGAATGGTACACAGGGTGTCTTAGCTAAATAAGAGTGGGTTTTATTTTTAAGGGTTGGTTTCAGTTGCTTCCAATTCCTTTGAGGGGGTCATTTGACAGACTTAAGCAGCAGGCCAGGACCAACCATGGCGGGAGAAATTACTTAGAACTGTTTGTCACACATCAGTTTAGCTTCATCAGTATTGAGACTGTAGTGGAGATGTTTTTGCTGAGCTCTTATGATGTGTGGTTATAAAAGAAAGAACAACAATTTTCTGTTTGCTTAAGGCATAGTAAGTTCAGAAAACATCAGGGATATTTTCTAAAGCCAGCAGGGCTTCAGGAAACGGTAAAGGGATATAATTTTTAAAGAAATACACAGAATTCAGATGGAGATTTTGCAGTGGAGGCCCTGCATTTGTGCCACTCTGAGGGCTGCGATGTTAGTGTCTGGGTTGGAAGTGTGTGCGTGTGTGTGTGTGTGTGCGTGTGCGTGTGTGTGTTGGACAGATGTTCCCTCCTTTGCTGCTAACACCCTGGTCCTTGCCACCGTGCCTCGGTAAATGTTGGCTGCCACCCACAGCTTACTTCACAAATCAACCACCTGCTAATATCTTGCAATCCTCCAGTTTCCTTCAACTGTAAAACTGTCCCCCTCGGTCTTACCGAAACACCCCTCCCTTCCCTGCTGCGCCGGTGGCTGCTGCCGTGACTCTTGCCGCCTCGTGTCCACCCCTCCCTTAGTCCCCCGGGGAAGCCTGCAGCTGGCGCTCGGAGATGCCCTCCCAGACGTCGAGAAGCACCCGCACATTTGACAGCTTCCCTGGCTCACATCCCTCACCCCGCTCTGACCGCTCTTCTGTTTTGCTTCTAGAACATACTTTTGTTGGTAAGAAAATATGCCTATTTCAAACTCTACAATTGTATCAGATTGTAAATGCAATACAGACTCGTGACTTTTTAAAAACTTCAAGAATTATACGAGAGGGCAGAATTTTAAAGGCCTTCCTCCCTCCGTCTCTTCTCAGGGGCAGTGGGAGCTGGGGCGCATGCCCGGAGCTGCGGCGGCCCTTTTCACCAGGGGACTGGGCGTGACGTCCTTTTCATCTGGGGACTGGGCGTGACGTCCTTTTCACCCGGGGACTGGGCGTGACGTCCTTTTCACCTGGGGACTGGGCGTCACGTCCTTTTCACCCGGGGACCGGGCTTCACGGTGCCGATGTGCTGCCGTTTATTCAGCTGTTCCTTTTTCTGGTTGTTTCTAATTTTCCACTATCACGAAAATAGTGTAGCATACCTCTTTGTGCACGTGTAAAGTTTCTTTTTTCTTTTATAAGGAAACTCCTGAGAAACCGAAAGCTGGATTCTATGGTCTGTGGTTACATTTTAATCGACACTGCTATGTTGCCCTCCAAGATCATCGCTCAATTTGCCCTCCTATAGAAAGGGTACAAGGGTACCCTCCTATAGAAAGGGTACAATTATTTTTCCAAGCTCTTTGCCAGCCACTAATTTTTCCCTCTCTGGAGATAACTCCTACTTAATTCTATTGAAACCCCACCTCACTTGCCTCCTGGGTCTCTGGGTTCTCTCCTCCTCTGGCTGCTCCTCTGAACTCCCTCTGCCCCGTGAAGGGACCCCCTCCAACCTCCCGCCATCTGTCAGCCCTGTCTTCCTTGCTTCCTCTGTGGTCTCACTTCGTGTGGCTCTGACTCTCAGCTTTATGCTGCTTAATTTCCTTAACCAAATATTTCTTGATCTTTACAACCAGCCAGGCACAGTTCCAGGCAGGGTCTTAGCAGAGAACAGAGTAGATAAGACTTCCTGCTCCTGCAATGCACCCGCCCAGTTGGGGAGATGACCAGCAAACAGGTGAAATGTACATTTTGTTAGATACTCAGGAGCACTAAGAAGAAATGAAGGGGAAGAACCGGGCTACAGGTGTGTGCCATGATACCTGGCTGATTTTTCTACTTTTTGCATAGACAGGGTCTTGCTTTTGCTCAGGCTGGTCTTGAACTCCTGCCCTCAAATGATCCTCCTGCCTCAGCTTCCTAAAGTGCTATGATTATAAACATGAGTTATACCACACAGGGCCATTAATATTTCTTAATAGTTTGTTTCTTCCTCACTTCTCTTCCCTAAATCTCTTCTTTCAGAATTAGACTCTGAAAGCACATCCCTGGTCTCATCATTCTTTAGCTCAAGAACCTTTGCTGGGTCCTTGTTGCCATGCGTAAAGCAGGCCCGACTCCCTTGTTGCACACCATTCTCCAACCAGACCCAACTGCTTGCTGCTCCCTAGATGTGCTCCACGGTTTCCCCTCTTTCCCTTCCCAAAGACCCTTCCTCAGGAATAATGAGAACTGATGTTGTGGGGTCCCCAGTAAGTGCAGGCATGGTGTTCATTGCATGCATCACCTCATCAGAATCTCATATCAGTGAGGTAGGGGTTCATATCTCCCTGTTAACAATAAGTAATCTGCGGCTCATAAAGGTAAGATACTTGATCTTGACTTCGGCCATAAAGCTACCAAATGGTGGAGTCCAATTCAAACCAGGTCGGTTGGACTTCAGAGCCTTGAGCTTAATCAGTGCTCATGGCTTCTCCCTGCCACCTGTGCCAAGAACATGGGCAGGAGGCAAGTGACCAGGGGGAAGTGATAAGTAAAACCGACAGAACCTGTGGACAAACTAGATGGGGGTCACTCCAATAATTGCAAGGTGTATATCATAGCAAAATGTTCATTTATACATCCTGTTTACTGTAATTTTGAGTATGTAAATGATGTAATGGAACTCCTACTATTATGCTGACTGTAGCAGCAGTAAGGAACATAATTACAGGTATCTGCAGACATCAGCAAGATGGCAGGGTGGACGGCTCCGAACTCCCATCCCTCCACAGACACACAGATAAAATAACCAGAAACTGTCAGAACCAACTCTGTCAAAAGTCTGGAAAACAGTCAAAGGTCTGCAGCTACCAAAATTAAGGAAAAGTTACCTTTAAAATAGCAGAAGAACTTTGTGGAATTTTCCTTTGCCCTTACCCTACCTTCTCCCTGACTTGGGGGCAGTAACAGTGACGGTGCCCATGTTCCCAATATGGGACCTTGGTTATTGATTTCAGAAGCAACACATCAGACTTTATTTGCAAAATCTTGTGCTTTTCTGTTCTAACCCATATAGGGCTACCTTAAGTACTGAAGCAAGGCATTTGTCTTTCTCTAATGTGGAACTCACACAGGGTGGAAAATACGTGGGCAGTGCTTAAAAACATTGTAAGGCAAATGAAGAACTTTACCACTGCCTGGGCAAAAAATAAATAAATAAATAATTGCAGTTAAAACACATAAGAGATATAAAGCCTAAGAGGCAAATCTGGGGAGAGAATTTCTTTGGGCAATTAGGGCATTCAAAATCACTCATGTATGTATACTGGGGAACTTAGAAGGCCAAGGGTGGGCTTAGAACATGATGACGCAAGTTCAGAAAAGACCATGAAGATCCAGAGCTTTCACCACTGGCTGATCTGAAGGTTGAGGCACAACTGTAAACAGCCTGGCTGAGTGTTAAAGGAATGCCTCAACATAGAGCAAATATACAAAGAATGGGAGAAGTTGTTTTGTTTGGTTTTAAAGCTCTTGGCATTCAAGGAAATTTTAGTCAAAACACCAAACATAAGCTGAGCCTCCTGCAAGAAGGAACAGCAAAATCTGGGGAAAGGGGAAAATATGATTTCCAGAAATAACACACTATAGCATCTGAATGTCTACTTTTCAACAAAAACAATCACAAAGCATATAAAGAAACTGGAAAGTATGGACTTGTGTTTTCCAAAGGAAAAGATTGACAGAAACTATCTCTGGAGAAAACTCAAACAGTGATTGGGCTTATGTTAAATCGACTCTCTTAAATATGCTCAAAGAACCAAAGGGAGTGATGGACAAATAACTAAAAGAAATCAGAAAAAAAAATGATGTATATACAAAATGAGAATATCCATAAAGAGACAGAAATTTTAAAAAGGAACCAAACAAGGTCTGGAATCGAAAAGTACAATAACTAGAATAAAAAATTCACTGGACAGGTTCAACACGAGATTTGAGTATGGATAAAGAAAGAATCAGCAAACTAGAAGACAGGATAAAGGAGATTGCCCAGTCCAAGGAGCAGGAAGGAAAAAGAATGAAGAAAAATGAACAGAGTCCCAGAGATCTGCAGACACTCTCAAGTATTCACAATGGAAGTTCTTGAAGAAGAGGAAAGAAAGAGAAAGGAGCAGAAAAAATATTTGCAGAAATGACTCATACTTCCTGAATTTGATGAAAGACATGAAAATACATATCAAGGAAACTCAACTAACTCTAAGCTGGATAAACTCAAAGAAATCCACATTAAGACACATTGTCAAAAGATAAAGACAAAGACAGAACCTTGAAAGCAGTGAGAGTAAAGTGAATCGTCATCTCCAAGAGACAATAGTATTAGCAGCCGATTTGTTATTAGAAGCCATGGAGGCCAGAGTTGGTGAGATTCTTATTTATGTATTTTTAAAAGTGCTGAAAGGAAAAAAGCAAACAAAAACCCCCATCAAAATCTGTTGTTCTGGTCAACACACACACACACATATATATATATATACAGATGATCCACAATTTACTATGAGATTATGTCCTGATAAACCCATTTTAAGTTGGCGATATTGTTAAGTTGAAAATGTATTTAGTGGCTTGGCGCCTGTGGCTCAAGCGGCTAAGGCGCCAGCCACGTACACCTGAGCTGGCGGGTTCGAATCCAGCCTGGGCCCACCAGACAAAACAAAAATGACAGCTGCAACCAAGAAATGGCCAGGCGTTGTGGCGGGCGCCTGTAGTCTCAGCTTCTTGGGAGGCGGAGACAGGAGACTCACTTGAGCCCAGGAATTGGAGGTTGCTGTGAGCTGTGATGCCACAGCACTCTATCCAGGGTGACAGCTTGAGGCTCTGTCTCAAAAAAAAAGAAAATGTATTTAGTATACCTAACCTATAGAAACACCATCGTTTAGCCTAGTATACTTTAAATGTGCTCAGAACACTTACACGTACCCAGTTTATAGTTGGGTAAAATCATCTAATACAGAGGATATTTTTGCAACAAAGTGTTGAATCTATCATGTAATTTATTGACCACTTTACTCAAAGTGAAAAACAGAAAGGTTGGCCGGGTGCTCACTATTAATATACACAGCTAAAGCATAATTATATAATCAAAAAATCATTAAATTCAACCATTGTTAAGTCAAGGACCATTTGTATATACGTGTGTGTGTGTGTGTGTGTGTGTGTGTATAGAGAGATTTTTAGGAATTGGGTGACAGGTCAGGCTGGAGACACAAGTATAGTTCCTATGTTTACAGTCTTAAGGAGAATTCCTTCTTTTTAGAGGAACTTCATATTGGTTCTAGTAAGACCTTCAACTTATTGGATGGGGCCAACTGAAAGTTTTTCCCCTAAGATCAGGAACAAGGCAAGGATGCCCACTTTTGCCATGTCCCTTCAACATAGTATTAGAAGTACTAGCCAGAGAAATTAGTCAAGAAAAAGAAATAGATAGCATCCAAATTGAAAAGGAAGAAGTAAAACCACCTGTATTTGCAGAAGACATGATCTTATATCCACAAAACTCTAGTTTCCTAAAAACAAAAATCCTGTTAGTGCTAATAAATTAAATAAGCAAAATTGAAGGATGTAAAATGAACACAAAAGTAATTTTATTTCTATGGACAAGTAATGAATAATCTGAAAAGGTAGTAAAGAAAATAATTCCATTTACAATAGCATCTAAAAGAACAAAACACTTAGGAATAAATTTAAGCAGTGAGGTGCAAGTCTTGTACACTGAAAACTACAAAATTTGCTAAATGAAATTAAAGAAGACCTAAACAAATGAAAATATATCCTGTATGCATGGACAGAAGGACTTAATATTGTTCAGATGACAATACTACCAAGAGAATTATGCATGTTCAATACAATCTATACCACTGCCCAAATGATATTTTATGCAGAGATGAATTCCCTAAAATTCATAAGAAATTTCATGGGACCCACAAAAGTCACAGAGAAAGAACACAGTCTTGAGAAATAACACAGTTGGGGAACTCACATTTCCTGATTTCAAACCTTAAGATGGAGGACTGCTTGAGGTGAAGAGTTTGAGGCCAGCCTGAGCAAGAGCAAGGCCTTGTCTCTACTAATAAGAGAAAAGAGAGAAAAAAGAAAAGGGCATTCTGGCAGGTGCCAGTAGTCCTAGCTACTTGGGAGGCTGAGGCAGGAGGATTGCTTGAGCTTAGGAGTTTGAGGTTGCTGTGAGCCAGACTGATGCCACAGTGCTATAGTCTGAGCAACAGAGTGAGTCTCTGTCTCAAACAAACAAACCCAAAAAAACCTTCTTAAAAAGCTACAATAATCACAACAATGTGTTATTGGCATAAAGACAGATATACAAAACAATAGAATAGAATTGAGAGCCTGGAAATAAACCTTTACACTGAGTAATGTGAATGAATGGCCAATTTTTTTTTGCGGTTTTTGGCTGGGGCTGGGTTTGAACCCGCCACTCTGGAATATGGGCCCAACGCCCTACTCCTGTGAGCCACAGGTGCTGCCTGGCCAATTGATTTTTTTTTCTTTTTTTTTGAGACAGAGCCTCAAGCTGTCACCCTGGATAGAGTGCCATGGCATCCACAGCTCACAGTAACCTCCAATTCCTGGGCTCAAGCGAGTCTCTTGCCTCTGCCTCCCAAGTAACTGGGACTACAGGCGTCCGCCACAATGCCCGGCCATTTTTTGGTTGCAGCCGTCATTGTTGTTTGGCCGGCCCAGGCTGGATTCGAACCCGCCAGCTCAGGTGTACGTGCCTGGCGCCTTAGCCCGTTGAGCCACAGGCGCTGAGCCCCAATTGATTTTTGATATGAATGCCAAAGCCATTTAATAGATAAAGAACAGTCTCTCTTAACAAAAGGTGCTGGGAAAATTGGATATCCACATGAATATCTTTTGAATGAAGTTGGGCCCTTACATTATACTATATACAAAAATTAACTCAAAATGAATCAAAGATCTAAATTTAGAAATTATATGTAGGTGACTTCACCCAATAATTATATTTGAAGGAAGTTTCACAAAACAATTTAGAAATTCTAAAACTCTTAGAAGAAAACATGGGGGTAAATCTGTATGATCTTAGATTTGGCTAGGGTTTGTTTCTTAAACAGTAAAGCACAGGCAATACAAGAAAAAAATAGATAAATTGCACTTCATTAACATTAAAAATTTTGGGCTGGGCATGGTGGCTTACACTTGTAATCCTAGCACTCTGGGAGGTCAAAGTGGGTGGATTGTTTGAGCTCAAGAGTTTGAGATCAACCTGAGCAAGAGTGACACCCCTTCTCGACTAATAATAAAAAAAAAAAAACTGGCTGAGTGTTGTGTCCCATGCCTGTAGTCCCAGCTACTCGGGAGGCTGAGGCAAGAGGATTGCTTAACCCCAAGAGTTTGAGGTTGCTGTGAGCTATGATGATGTCATGGTGCTCTACCCAGACCCAGTGAGACTCTGTCCCCCCCCCAAATTAAAAATTTGTGTATCAAAAGACATTACCAAGAAAGTGAAAAGATAATCAACAGAATGGGAGAAAATAATTCAGCTGATAAGGGACTCGTATTCAGGATATATAGCTGGACACAGTGGCTTGTGCCTACAATCCCAATTTGGGAGACTGAGCAGGAAGATCCATTGGTGCCAGGAGTCTGAGATCAGAATCCAGCGAGTTCCTGTCTCTTAAAAAATATGCATGCGTATGCATGTATGTTTGTGTGTGTGACCTGACAATTAAGGTCATTAACTTTCCATCATGTACTTTCATTGGAAGCACTGTACAAATAATGTGGTAAAGTTTCATAACCTTGGTATATCAGTATCTCACAGCTGTGTTTGTTTCTTGCTGAGTAGTGTTCATTATTATTGTTGCATATTTTTGTGTGCTGTCATGAGAATGTCAGAGCTCAAATTAGAGCAACAAACAAACATTAAATTTCTTGCTAACTTGGCAAGAGTAGAAGTGAAATCAGGGGAAATGTTAGTCCTAGTTTATGAGGATAATGCCATGATGAAAATGGCAGTGTATAAAATGTACAAAATGTGTACAAATGGATTAAACATTTTTTCTAAGGAGAGAGAAAGCATCACTGATGAAGAACAGTCACGATGGCCAGTAATGAGCTGAACTGACACAACATTGTGCATCAAAATCATCAGTTGAGGCTTGGTGCCTGTGGCTCAATGGGCTAAGGTGCCAACCACGTACACCTAAGCTGACGGGTTTGAATCTAGCCCAGGCCCGCCAAACAACAATGATGGCTGCAACCAAAAACTGGCCGGGCATTGTGGCTGGCACCTGTAGTCCCAGCTACTTGGGAGGTGGAGGCAAGAGATTCGCTTGAGCCCAGGAGTTGGTGGTTGCTGGGAGCTGTGATGCCACAGCACTCTATCCAGGATGACAGCTTGAGGTTCTGTCTCAAAAAAAAAAAAAAAAAATCATCAGTTGAGGGTGAGAAGCATAGCAGGCCAAGTAAACATCAGTAGAGAAACAGGAAAGTTTTAACTGAAAATCTTGGCATGAGAAAAGTGTGTGCAAAAATGGTCTTGAAAGAGCTCAACAATGAACAAAAAAGAATCAAAGTTTGTGAAGACTTTTTGGAGAGGCAAGACGATGTTTTGGGCCATGTTCACTGGTGATGGAACATGGGTGTACAAATATACTCATGAAATATGGGTGCACACCTTAAAGTGTGAAAGTGCACAATGGAATTCAACCAATTCTCCATGACCAACGAAGTTTCATCAGTCCAAATCAAGAGTCAAAACAATGTTGCTAACCTCTTTTGATTTCAGAGGGATTATTCATTATGAATAATGAATTTGTATCAACTGGATAAACAGTTAACCAAGTTTACTATTTGGAAATGTTGCAAAGGCCATGTGAAAAAGTTAGACAAAAATAACTTGAATTTTTCACCAACTCATGGCTCTTGCATCACGACAGTGCACCAGTGCTAAGCTCACATGGCACTGTCTCTAAGGGAGTTTTTTGCTAGTAAACAAATAACTATATTGGAACACCCTCTCTACTCACCTTTTTTTTTTTCCTGGAAGATAAAGGAAATATTTAAAGGAATACATTCTGATGGCATTCAAGACATCAAGGGTAATAAATACAACAGACAGCTCTGATGGCCTTTCCAGAAAAAGAGTTTCAAAATTGCTTTGAAGGGTAGACTAGGCACTGGTGTCAGTGTGTAGCTTCCCAAGGGGAGGATTTCAAAGATGACCACAGTGATGTTCAGCAACAAGGTATGTAGCACTTTTTCTAGGATGAATTTGCAAACTTAATTGTCAGACATTTTTAGATATACATATGTATACGTGTATATTGAGATCTGAAATTATCAATATATACTGATAAACTTTGTTATCTCGTATAGTGTATCTTGTATCTCTTGTAATTCGCAGAAGTCAAATGTGAATTAAGTATTACAATTTTAATAGTTTTTCCTTTCTTAAAATGTTTATACATTTTTTCAGCACCGTGTGTGTGTGTGTGTGTGTGTGTGTGTGTGTGTATGTATATTCTTCAGGCACAAAAAGAAATGAAATACTATATATGTTACAACATGGGTGAACTTTGAAAATATGCTAAGTGAAACAAGCCAGACACAAAAGAACACACATTGTATAATTCTGCTTATGTATCTAGCCTGGGCAAATGCACAGAGACAGAAAGTAGATTAGAGGTTATCAGGGCTGGGGCTGGGGAGTAGGGAGTTACTGCTTAATGGGTACAGAATTTCTGTTTAAAATGGTAAGAGTGATGGTTCCATAATACTGTGAATGTAATTTATATCACTGAATTGTACACTGGAAATGGTTAAAATGGCAAATTTTGTTATACGTATTTTACCACAGTAAAACAAATAGTGAAAATAAAAAGCAAAGAAATAGCTGAATTGACAGAAAATATCAGAGTGGGTTATGGAGGAGGGAAACTCACATACCCTAAGTCTGGGGCAAAAAAGGAAAGTGTCTGCAAAGGTCAAGAGGCTGGGGACAGAAAGAGAAAGTAAGAAGGCTCAGAGATCTCTTGAGTGTAAGTTTTTTTTTCCTCAGCAGGCTAAGTTCCATGTTATTTTTAGAGAATGTGAACATAAGCTAAAGGTGAATTATGAGGTGACAGTGGGTGGGGCTCATTAGAGGGGGAAGAAGAGAAAAGTCATTTATTTAGGCTGCATCCTTAGCTGAGACTACAGAACATTTTAAGCATCAGCACACAGCACTGCTAATGGCCTGAATTGTGCCCGCTGACATGTATTGAAGCCCTAACCCCCCAATGTGATTATATTTGGAAACAGGTACTTTGGGAGATTATTAAAGTTAAGTAAGTTCATAGGATGGGGCCCCAATCTGATAAGATTAGTGTCTTTACAAGAAGAGACATCAGAGATCTTGCCCACTCCCCCTGCACCCTCCACTTTGAGAGGACAAGCCAGGAAGAGAACACTAACCAGAAACCGCCCCTGCTAGACCTTGATCAGGGTATTCTAGTCTTCAGACTGTGAATAAGAACAGATTTCTATTGTTTAAGACTCTTAGTCTGTGATATTGGTTATGGCAGCCTTCGTAGGCTAAATACAAATACTGAGTTACTTACAAAAGAAGTTCTATCAACTGTTCTCCCAGAGAAGGCAACATTCTCTGCCAATTGAAATCCTACCCAGCCTTCAAACTCAAACTCAAATGCCATCTCCTCCAGGAAGCCTTCCCTGATTGCCAGGTCAAAACTGATTTTTGTGTATTCTGGATTCCTACAGCATTTTAACTGGAAGAGTCTCAGTTTGGGTCATATAATGGAGTTCATCACTGCTCAGTCCTGGGCTCTTTTCTCATTCTATATGTTCTCTCCAAGTCAATGACTTGTATATTTCTATCTGTACCTCCATACTTTTTTTCTAGAGTGGCAGAACTGACTCAGTGCATCCTTCTAAGTAGCTGAAAGCACATGCAAAGCTTAATACAGATAGATGCTCCTTGACTTCACGATGGGGCTACATCCCAATAAACACATTGTGAGTCAAAAATGCATTTAATACCCTGATAAACCCATCATAACATGGAAAAATCATAAGTGCAACCACTATAAGTCTAGATGTACCTCCATTTATAACGGAGTTGCCTCCCAATAAACACATCGTAAAGTTGAAAAATCATTTGTTGGGGACTGTCTGTATATAAAATGTAACATATTCCTCCACATTGAGGTCCATTTTTGGTGTTTTCAATTTTAGTGGAGAACACCTCCATCCATCAGCACTGTTTCAAGCCAGACGCTGACTGGATCTGGGTGACATTTTCCTTACCCTCGCCTCCCACATCCATCCTCTCAGGGAAAAGCATTGTTTTTACTTTGATCCATTAACCCCTTTATGGCTTTCCTGCTCCAAGCTACTCTCGTCTCAACCCTGGATCAGAACAGTAATAGCCTTTTGACTTGTCTTTCCTGCTCCCAGTCTCCACCCCCTCTGGTCTGTGATTCCCAGGGCAGCTGGGCTTACATCTCCCTGCCTAAAACTTGTTCTTGGCCCTGCAAAATCTCGCCTCTGTCTACCTCTCCAACCTAATTGCCCCTTCAGTTCTACAGATACATGCCTCCAGCCTTTACAGGCATTAGTCTGTCTTCCTGGAAGGCTCTTTCCTTTCTTTACGTGGTTAGTTTTTATTCATTTCTTTAAAGCTCAACTCAAATGTAATTTTCTCAAATGAGCCTTTGCAGACCTCTTCCTCCTATCCAATTATGGCCAGTCACAGGTTGCACTATAGTGACATTCCCACGGTGCTCTCTGCTCTCAGAGCTTTGGCCAGCTGTGGCTTAGCGGCCAACAATGAGAAAATCACTTCCAGGACATACATCATTTTCTCGCAGTGTGTCTTCAATACCTGGAAAGGTGTCTGACACATACCAGGTGCTCAATTCACATTGGGTGCATGAATGACTGAAAAGAATTTCAGCACTGCTATTTTCCAGCCTTTTGAGTTGTGAAAATCACCTACTATTCCTGATCCTCAGTTTCCCAATTCATATTGCAGAGTTGTATAATGTTTTCTACTGGGGAAACTTGTGTGCACTGTTCCACACTCAGTGAGCCTACAGCTCATTTGTTCCCACTCTTATATCCAAATCGTGGAAACTGGAGGATGCTGTCATCCTGGGTAGTGGGGGCTCTGGAAGGACTTTCCAGAGGAGGTGAAATTTGGTCGGTGTCTGAGGAAGGAGGCCCAGGGCACAAAGCACATGGGTACTGGGCGCGGGGAGAGCACAGGGGCGCACGCAGTGGGGTGGCCCACCTTGCAGGCCCTCCAGGCGGAAGGTGCGGTGCTCCACAGACAGGCCCACCGCGCTGTACGGCCCATAGCGTAAGATGACCACTGCCTTTTCCGGCATGGCCAGGCGACCTGCCACGCGCAACCTGCAGCCAGGGCAACGAAACAACACTCGTTGCCAGGCAACTCTGTTCAGGCCCTGTGTCGAGGTGGGCGTGGCCATTGCAGGGCGGGGCAGGGGCGGGGCAGGGCAGCGGCAGGGCAGGGGTAGAACTCCGAGATCCTCCCCGCCCTGCGCCCAAGTGGCCCTGGTGACCCTCACTGCCCGGTAAACATGCGAGTTCAACCTGGTGTGGAAAGTGTTAATGATCAAAAACAACTACAACCCCCCCCCCAACATTTACGGGAAATTGAGCAATTTTGTGCCATAGGACGTGCTAAGCACTTTCCACATGTTATCTCATTTAAACTTTTTACCACCTCAGGGAAGTACGTTGTAGTTGGTGTGCTTTATAAAACTGAGGCTCAGAGAGGTCAAATAACCTTCCCAAGGGAGGCAGGAAGTGCGGATTGGAAACCTTTGCCTATGTTTTGTATTGATTCAGCACATTTGTTCATCATCCCGTTTTTGATCCCTGGAAGTTTGTTGTTCTCTTACTAGTTAGGCTGTTTGGTGGAGGTGAGCTTCTTTTCATTTGCTCAGTTCTGCCTCTCGGAATGTGGACCTAAGGGACGGCCACCACGTCTACGCTTGGCCTGGAAAAAGTCTCCACCACACCTGCTGTCGCCTTCTCGCCGGTGGCCAGACAGAGAATTCAGGGAGGACCGGAGGTCCCAGGACGATAGACCCAAAACGTGGGAGGAACCGGGACCCCCGAATAGCTGCGCTGAATAGAGGATCACCCATCTGCATTCTTTGGTGACAGAAGCAAGAAGGAAACATTATTCTATAATCACTGAGATTTGGGGGTTATCGTAGCAGTTGTCCAACCTAACAAACCTAATACCTTTGCGATTACATCATAGATCTTTAATTTCTAAAAATCCAATTGTAGCTGATATTTTTACCTTCTTTGAACAGAAGAACTTAAAAAACCCCTTCCGATTAATTCTTCTCTCAACACACGCTGCTATTGTTTATTTTAATTCTCTCCACTTGAACAATATGTTCTGCTATATTTCCTTGATGAGAATTAGTTCATATGTGATTGGTAAATAAATAGAGGAATGAGGTCAGTAGAATTTTGACATTATTTGGGTCACAAGTAATTGCCCCCAGTGCATTAGTATTCCGCACCACCAAATAAAAGCCTTGGAACTGACTGACACAGCTGAACCCGGCAAAGGCTAGAGAACACAGGACTATGTACAGTGTCATTGTTTTTCCTCGTGTCCTGCCTTGAAAAAACTAATTTTCTGGTTGTCCCTAAACTTTGTACACATTTTAAAAGGCAAGAATCTTCTATTTGTCCCACATATATATATGAGAGAGAGAGAGAGAGAGAGAGAGAGAGACTCACTATGTTGCCCTCAGTGGAATGCCGTGGAGTCACAGCTCACAGCAACCTCAAACTCTTGGGCTTAAGCTACTCTCTTGCCTCAGCCTCCCAGGTGGCTGGAACTACAGGCACCCACCACAACACTCAGCTATTATTTTTGTTGTAGTTGTCATGGTTGTTTAGCTGGCCCGGGTTGGGTTTGAACCCACCACCCCCGATCTAGGGGCTGAGCTATACGCACTAAGCCTTCACCATATTTTTATTAGAAATTTAACTTTAACTTTGCTAAAAGTTTTATAAGGATTATTGTTTTCTAGGCTGCATATGTTTATCTCTTGTTTTCTGTGGTTTCACTGTAAGGTGCCTATGTATAGCTTTCTTTCATTTATCTTGCTTGGGATTTGTTGAGATTCTTGAAAGTGTGAGTTAAGGTCCTTCTTCAGGTTCTGGGAAAGTTTGAGCCTTTACGCTCCCACCTACTGCATCTGTTTCATTTTCTTGCCATTCAGGGATTCTGGTTAAATATGTTAGCCCTTTTTTTTTTTTTTTTTTTTTTGTAGAGACAGAGTCTCACTTTATCGCCCTGGGTAGAGTGACGTGGCGTCACACTGCTCACAGCAACCTCCAGCACTTGGGCTTAAGCGATTCTCTTGCCTCAGCCTCCCTAGTAGCTGGGACTACAGGCGCCCGCCACAGCACCCGGCTATTTTTTTTGTTTGTTTTGCAGTTCGGCCGAGGCCGGGCTTGAACCCGCCACCTTCGGTATATGGGGCCGGCGCCCTACTCGCTGAGCCACAGGAACCGCCCTATGTTAGCCCTTTTTGTATTCTCCAAGTCTCTTCTTTTTTGTGGTTTTTTCCCTTCCATGCTTCTTGGAGGGTTGAATATATATGTGTGTTTACCCATTCATTTTTATTGTAATACATTTTACTAATTTTCTTTTCAGCTATCTCTTAACTGATAATAAAGCTATCAATTTGGTAGTTTATTTCAGTTATTTATTTTTCAATTCTAGAATTTCAGTTTGTTCTCTTTTCAAATCTGCAGTGCCAGTTTTTATAGTTTATCAGTTTCTTGCCAAGTTTTTTAGGTTTGGCTTTCTTGTCTTCATCATAATAAAGGTAGTTACTTTCTAGTCTCTGAGAATGCACTGTTGGAGAACACACGTGTCTGCTTCTGTAGTTCATGATTTCTACTGGCTTCTTCCGTGCATTTTGCCTGTTCTCCCGGAGTGCTGATTTATTTAATTGGGTACTGGACATTGTACTAAGAAAAAATTATTTGTAGAAACAATTTCAGGCCGAAGATGATATTATCTTCCCCTATAGATGATTTTTCAAATTTACTCCTAGTTGTACCAACAACCCAGGATCATACAGTATCAGGGCTTGAGATTTTCTGAGCCATCCAGATGACTTTAAACTGGGCTGGAGTGGGTGTGGAGATTCTTTTGTTTCTATTTTATCCACATTCCTATAGGGAAGTGTTTTTGGATCAAAGCTTAATGAGTCTGGTGTGTTACTAGGGTTTCCCCTTCCTTGGTGGTGCTGGACTCCAGTTTCACACCCTAATGAAATGACAGCCCGTGTCTGTTGGGGTAAAAGCAGCCCGAGGCTATCCCTTTTTACTCTTGCCCTCTCCCTGAATTTGATCTAATACGCTCTTTTATACTTTTTTTTTTTTTTTTAGAGACAGAGTCTTACTTTATCGCCCTGGGTAGAGTGCCGTGGCGTCACACTGCTCACAGCAACCTCCAGTCTTGGGCTTAAGCGATTCTCTTGCCTCAGCCCCCTGAGTAGCTGGGACTACAGGTACCCGCCACAGCGCCCGGCTATTTTTTTGTTTTTTGCAGTTCGGCCGAGGCCGGGCTTGAACCCGCCACCTTCGGCATATGGGGCCGGCGCCCTGCTCGCTGAGCCACAGGAGCCGCCCTCTTTATACTTTTTAAAGGAAGATTCAGGCTGGGTGCCCATAGCACAGTGATTACAGCGTGAGTCACATATACTGAAGTTGGTGGGTTCAAACCCGGTCCCAGGCAGCTAACCAACAATGACAACTGCAACAAAAAAAATAGTTGGGCGTTGTGGCAGGTGCCTGTAGTCCCAGCTGCTTGGGAGGCTGAGCAAGAGAATACTCGAGCCTAGGAGTTTGAGGTTGCTGTGAGCTGTGATACCATGGCACTCTACCAAGGGCGACATAGTGAGACTCTGTCTCAAAATAATAATAATAATAATCATTTTTAAAAAAGAATATTCAAAAAAAGATACATGCCAGATTTTTGAAGATCTCTTCTGTAGGAAACTTATTCTGAATTAGCTAGTCTGCCATTACCAGAAGCAGAAGTTTCCTGTTGAGAGTTTGGCTTAAGTTGCCTTAAATCTAGAGATCAGGA